>JAHDVE020003957.1:0-93771 GCA_022606495.2 Halesus radiatus
GAATAACCTGACAATATTTGAAAGACTCCTACTACAGTCACACTAAGCGGAAGATGTTCCTAAAGACAACAACCAGCTAGAACTTAGGTAACCAGGACTTTGTCAGAAAAATAAAGACAATTACGAATAACCTGACAATATTTGAAAGACTCCTACTACAGTCACACTAAGCGGAAGATGTTCCTAAAGACAACAACCAGCTAGAACTTAGGTAACCAGGACTTTGTCAGAAAAATAAAGACAATTACGAATAACCTGACAATATTTGAAAGACTCCTACTACAGTCACACTAAGCGGAAGATGTTCCTAAAGACAACAACCAGCTAGAACTTAGGTAACCAGAACTTTGTCAGAAAAAACATTGCTATTGGCCACTGTGCACAACCCGTAAAATTATAGCAACCCCATCTGGGGAATGTTGTGACGCTGAAAGAAGTGGGTGAGGGGTGGGAGAAGGGGAACAGCTAGGTTGAGAAGTACCTGGTTATTCAGATCTGTTCACAAAGCATACCTAGCAAACAATTGTCATGTCAAGGATCATGTCAATAAAAAAAACAATTCTACTTAATATATATTAATAAATACAACAACAAAAAATACAAGAAATAACAACAGTCTCACATATTAGAAACTAGATCTCAGAGTCAAAAAAACATCCAACATGAAACCACAAATACAACATTTGGACAAAAAAGCTTCTTATGCTATTGTACTAAACTCGACAAAAAAATCCCGCTCTCCTTCAAAAATCATACCAATATTAATATATTTAAACCCCAAATAAAAAACTGGATACGCTACATAGGTAGATCTGAAACCGAAAACATATTAACACAAAATACATACTGACATAGAAATCGCTCAACTGCACTTAAAACACGATATTACAATTCTTTCAGTAATTTCACAAAATTCAAATAATTTAATTTAATGTTATAAATAAGAACTTTGTTTAAACCACTGTTTTATTTTTTTTTCTACTTTCATCCAGAATTGTTAATTTTTTTTTCCGTGTTTGTAATTTGTCTATTTGCTGATTATTTATTGTCTTGTCAATAATTTTTAGTATATTGTTTATCCTGATGAGGGAAGCTTTGCATCTGAAATATGTGGACTTTTATATAAGTTCTTATTATTTATTATATTAATAATGATGCCACAAAATAATTACACGTCTTTCGAAGAAATTTGATTAAATATTACGAAAATTAAATCGTCAGCACGGGAAATCCCAGTGAAGATATAATTTTTTTAATGTGTTAAAAAAATTAAATTTAATGAAGCATTTATTTTGAAATGTGGAAGATTACCAACATTAGTATTTATTCACGCCGGGTGTCGAACCAGTGACCTCTGGGTCAGCAGTCTTAGCAGTCAGTCAGGGATCTTACCACTACTTAAAGTTAGCCAGTGCCGGATTTTCCATAAGGCAGAGTAGGTAATTGCCTTTGGGCCTCGTTCCTTTTAGGGGCAAAAAGCTTTCTCCATTTTAGCTCTGAAATAATAAATATTTATGTATTTTTGTTATTTATAATTATAATGCTTGTTGGATTTTATACGCTTCTCACATAATGTGATTCTTGTCGTGCCCCCAAATCAGGTTTTTACCCTCTGGCCCGTAGAAGGCTTGATATTTTGACTGCCCAGGGACCTCCATAGAGCTTAATTCGGTACTTGCATTAGCCAAATAATAACATTTTGGGTAAGAAGCAAGTTAAGGTGTTTTAGGAGTATAGAGTGTAGAAGTGATGTGGCCCATTCGAGTCGAGAAGCGCAAATACCATTGTTTTTGGTAGACGTGTTCGGGAGGGTTTTCAGCTGATGGCGCTATGGACGCTAGTATATTGTAAGTTGTTGTAAGGTATTTTTGTCTGTGGCCAGCAGTGGCTACTGAGACATATGATCAGATCAGCATCAATTTAACCACCTACCCATCACCTGTGCCGTTTGTTCTTGTGGTTGCAGACTGCCAGGAGAACCGTGCGGAGGGCGGCAATGTAAACTCGGAAGGCGCGGGCCCCCGCCGGCGGGCCCCCGAGCGGCGCCCCGGCGGGCCCCCGGCACCGCCCCCGGCCCCACCGCCCTGTTTCCCGTGAGTGGCAATGATCCGCCCCTGTGCCTGAACCCGACCTCCCTACCCCGCCCTGACCCGCAAAGATCTGATCCTTGAACCCTGAAACCTGAACCTTAAACCTTAAACCTTGAACCTTGAACCTTGGACCTTGAACCTTGAACCTTGAACCTTGAACCTTGAACCTTGAACCTTGAACCTTGAACCTAGAACCTTTAATCCCTGAATCAACCCGCCCTGCACGATTCCATCCCAAACAACCAATCACGGTTACTGTTTTACCGACCTCGCTAACTGTCACTTTTGTAGGTTTTGTTTCATGGACAAAAATCTAACAAAATCTCCATCCCTTATCGAGCCTTTTTCGGAATCTCCAAAATTGCATTTCACGCAAAAAGTCATTGAATACAAAATACTTCCTTCTGAAAACATTCTGAGAATCATGTCCCTCGATTTGCAGACTTTCGTATGATTATTGCTCTCTAATAAAGTAATAAAATTCCCAATCTAGCACTGTCTGTCTCACCTATATGTGAATACATATAAAATTTGCAGATGATATTCAAAATTTGACAATTAGTTTTAGAATTCAAAATAATTTCTCCTGATAACATTTTCAGAATTAAAACCCTCCAATTTTACCATTTTCTGAATAAAATTTCAGTGATTCTAGCTATCTATGAATTTCTAACATTCCAAATCTAACTATTTACATAAGCAATAATTATATTTGTTAAATTGCTCATATTGTCTAATATTGGCCAAAGTGAACAGAAATAAACACACATTCTCAGAAACATAACCTTGACATTTTTGTGTTTCCTGGATGACTTTTCTATAACACTTCTATATACCATCCATATTTGACATTTGAAAATTTTGCACAATTTGTCAAAGAACCATTCAAAACAAAGTAAGCAATAATTTATTACTGCATTCTTAGAATCAAAAGACTTTGTCTACTGTAATTTGTATGTTTACTGAACAACATTCCTAGATTCATCCCCGATTCAACCCTGTCTGGTATCTTTTTACTCCAAATTAGAAAAAGATGTCAAATATTTGCCAAAGAAACATTGAATACAAAATACATGCTACTGAAAACTTTCTCAGAATGATAATTATTCACATGCTGGCATTTTATCTGAATCGTTCCAAATCTAGCACACCAAATTGACAGTAAATTTGAAAGATATTCTGAATTACATCATGAAAAATACATACTTGATACAAATTGTATCTTTTTGAAAATCCAAAACATCAGTAAAAATCTGTTCACCTTTGAGGCACCAATTTATTGGAATTTTGTATTCCAAAAGGACTATATCTTCCAACTCAATTTCAAAATGCCACCCTTTCAAATTTCAAAATAAATTCTATTGCTTTGATATCACAACACAGTTAATTATATATTTTTTCTAAAATAGCTACAATCCTTTAATAGTCTGTGCGTTTATCAAATGACTTCAATTTATTAATTTAGAAAACTTTTTATTCCATGCTAGATCAAAAAACTTCCTTCAAACCAAAATTTCCAGGTTTTTGTCTCCCTCCATACAAAACTCATCATTTATTCGTTTCATCTCATTAAAAATTCTTTCCATCTGATGAAAGCTGTAAATAAATTCTTCCAGAGGTCGGTAAGCAAACAATATATCCTTTAAATGTTCTCCTTTCCGTCCCCGGAACGTTAAAATCCAACCGAAATATCGATCAATCAATTACTAACTCTATCGCAGCGATATCAATGTAAAAAACACAAAACTTACTTGTTTTATACAACAAGATATGTTGTTAAACGATAATGGTCTTAAAAGGATGATAAATTTCATCATTATGACTGTTTTTTGATTAATTTAACTATAGTTTATCACCAAACTGGCTCTGTCACAAAAGCAGCCATCTTTGTTTAAACTTAACCTTAAAATTAAAGACTTATCAACCGGTTGTCAATTTAACGTTCCTAACATGACAAAACGCTGTTGTTAACTTTGACGCTGGTTGTTAAACATATAACTAATATAAAAAAGATCTTTATAAGCTCTTTGTACAAATTGATTCTACATAAGATAAAATATAACATTTAACAGTAAACCATAAGATCAAAAAACAAACTTTGTCACTTTTTTGATGTTGTAAAAGATTTTGCAATTATTTCAATGACAACAGTTGTGAAATGGTTTGGTAGTCTTCCAAACCATTTCAGATTGTTTGAATTAGTGTTTACTGATTTATAAGAGAATTGATTTGTACATTAGCTTCATAACGGTCAAGAATGTTAGATATTGAATTGTCGTAGCAAGATAGAAGGCGATAGAGCCAGATCGTTTGGTGTTTCTCTTATTTTTTGGTTGCGATAACTCCTGAATGTGCCGAGAGCATAACTGTATGCCGCTAGTGTTGAATTTTGTTCCCAAAAGCTGATTCCCGAAACCCTACCCGATAACTATCCGCTGAAAATCCATAGTTGCCAATAAAGTTTACATTGCCGCAAAGGTAAAGAGTTTTTTATTATTTTGTTTCGCTTTTTAACCAATAGATGGCAGCGCTGAAGCAACTAGAAGATCATCGAGGCGGTTGATTGGTTGGATATTACTTAAGATTCTTACAATCAATAGTATTTTGTTTTTTGACATTTGGGGTACTAAGTCCTGTTGTGCTACTTCCTCTTTTTTGATTCAATATTTCGGATGACCTCAAGGTATCCATCATCAGGGCAGATATGTAGAGTATAGAAAAATGTTAGCCTAATTAATAATTTATATAGCGCAATTTTGTGATGGTTCACCTTAAGTGCGCTTATTGAACAAGCGAAGAACTTATTGAGCTTGCAAATTGAAATTTACAGACACTTTTTTCCGACTTTGAAGATTATTTCCAGAAGTGACTACAATAATCCTCATTGCTACACAAATATACTATTTTGTTATACACTCTACATGTCTGCCCTGATGATGGATACTTCAAAGCACTCTGAAACGTCGGCTCAAGAAGGGGAAGAAGCGCAAAAGGCATAACATCCCAAAAGTCAAACAGTAAAGTCGATTGATCGTACATATCATCTGGCCAAGATCCTAACCATTTGTTATAATAAAACAAATAAATCTTTATTGTCCTAAGCAAGAAAACCTTTTATTTATTGTCGAACAAAAGGATCTTGAATTTATCTACAATAATTTATTTAGGAAAGGTAATAACTTTGAAGGATAAATGTACATACTTACAATGTTTTAATCATTGCAAAGAATGCTTGGAATCCAACATTCTAGGTCGATGATAAGAATCACATGATATTAAATATATGGAAATTACACAAGTAAAATGAAAATAAAGAAATGCTTTTACCGGTTTATTACTTAATCCAATACTTATCTATCATGATAAAAATTTTACTTTACATTATTACCATAATTCATTTATATAATCAATGTTATACGATATGATTTAAGAAATTTACAACCAAAAGTTCATGTTGGTTGGTTTTAGGGTGTTGAACGCTTACTTCCCCTCGAGTCAAGATTATGAAAGACTTGCTCATATTTGTTCAGATGATGAACACTGTCAGGCTATCTGAGAAGTTGTCTCAAGAAAGTGGAAAGTATGGTTTGATATCTAAAACACAACCAATATAAAAATGTTATATACTTGTAAATTAATGTTTCCAATGGTTTGAGCTATAGGTTACCCGTTTTAGAATATAAATGTTGCAATGGCTTATTTAATGATTATATATATATGTTGTCAGTAAATCTGTTGCATGCTTACATTAATAACACACATGTAACTTCAAAACATAAAAGAATAGCTTTATAAACTAACTAGACTTCATAATGTTATGTGTGTCACTAATAACTGTTTTTATTTTAGTGAAATCATCCACCTTTAAAGCTGTTAATCACGTTTCTACCACATTCATGTTTTTCCCATAATTTTTTTAGTGTAGAGACATCTGTGATCACAATTTGAAAGTACAAAAATAACATTTTACAAAAGTGTTCGAATCTAAGATACAGTAATCCCTTATAATATGACAGTGATGCACAACCTATCAAACTTTCGCAGGTCGCATGGAGTATAAATGTGATATAAAATGGTCAGCACAAGATGGGTTCTTGTGCACCTTCTGGTATCTAATTCTTTTGTGGTGACCCCAGCTTCTCATTGCCAACAAGTACACCACCCGTTGCATTGTAATTACAATGTTCATTTGTCAGTTGTGACATGTGTCCATCATAGTCCTACTTGAGGTTGGAGATTGTAATCTTAATATCGGCTCCCTTTGACTTGCTCCTAATCCACTTATTTGTGTATCTATATCGTAAAGCTATAATACCTAGCTTTGCTCTTTTTATTGCTCTTTGTGTTGTGGTAATTTTTGTCACAATATTCTTGGTGAAACATCACGTTTCTGTTCCAAACTGAACTAAATGCCTTTATCGTCATTATTACTTTTTTACCCTTTTCATTGTCGGGTTGACCATCCAGGTACCCTGTACTAATTCAGCGACCTCCGTCTATTGTTAGACCCAGTCCTTTCTCTCACAGGCTTTGCCACTTCTTTTCCCAGCTTGGTTTAGATGGCAAACTGAATGTCTCCTCTCTGGAAATTCTGGCAGTATTTTGGGCAGAAATTGCTGTACTGATATTCTGAGTATCTTCAGATCCAAGCCATCTTATCTGGAACTTTGCCAAGCACTTCTTGAAACGTCGAGCTTCTCCCTCTTTGACTTGACTCTTGATCTTAGATTAAGTAACGTATACGTTGAGGGATTACTGTATTTTTAAATGCCATTTATCCAAGAAACGAAGATTAATCAAACCTGTTGATTAAAACCAAAGGATTTGTATGTTTTAATCAATAGTTAGAGGTAAGGCTTCTTTCCTTGGTCAAATATGGTAGGTTTCAATTAGGTGTATCAAATACTCTTTAATGACAATATGCACAGCTCCTGACATTTAATGGCAATATACTTCACTAGTGCCCCTAGCGGCGCATGTTAGCCTAATTGTTTTTTCATACATTTGTATAGATTTTCGGTAAAATATATTCTTAATAAATTATAGAAATAAAAAATCATAAAATAAATATTAGTTAACCTACATAATTATGACTTTACTGCTTTTTTGCTAATAAATGAAAAAATATTAATGAGGATACTAGGTTTGTACTAACAGTTATAAGCCTTGCTGATCGACTCTCGATCTCGGTCTGGTGGTTTAGAAAGGGAATAAAATATTTATATGACAAATTGTGTGAATAATGTGTGACTTTTGGCTTAAAATATCACAATTCTTATGATTCATTTTTATTTACATATGCTTTAATCAGGACATTTAAATATTTATATTTATTTAAAGTATAAACAAATAAAAAAATTAAAGGATCAAATTGTCATATATTAAGCCAAAAGAAGTCTAAAAATAAGAAATTAATGATTATTTCTCACAAATTATTAAATAAGCATTTATTTCCTTTCTAAACCACCAGACTGAGCGGGAGAAGTGAGGCTTATAACTGTTAGTACAAACCTAATAGCCTTTTAAAGATTGTTTCATTTATGAGCAAAAAAACAGTAAAGTATTTTGTGAATTTTCAATTTCTCTAATTAATTAAGAATATATTTCACCGAAAATCTATTACAAAACCAATTCAACCAACGCGCGCCGCTAGAGGGCACTAGTGAGCATGTTGCCTTTAAATGTCAGAAGCTGCGCGTACTGTCAAACAATTTAATGATTGTGACAAAGTATGGTACTGTCAGAAGGTTTTGGCTATATTAAAGACCCTTGATTAAATTGTTGACTCAAATGTTTACTTATGAAATTTATTTCTTTTGTTACAGCGGCTCAGATTCCTCAACGTGGCAGTAAGTATCATATTAAATTGCTTTTTGTTATAATTTGATAGGTTTTTGAGTTTATTTTGTAAATCTGCAAAAGTGTTGTTTATAAAATTAAACAAAATAAAATAAATATATGTTGTACCAACTACTTTACAAAGTTCTGCTAGTTTGATACATTTCATTAAAGTTGTAGAACTTCCAAATATAAAGATGGCTACTGACTTGAGCACTCGCTCGTTGAGAGTATTCGCCCGAATCTTTGTTGAATAATTACATCAATAAACAGACTTCCGCATGAGGTGCGCTCGTGACGATGTTCGCCCAGCAGAGACTGTCATGTGCCAAATTGTGAATGTTACAAAGGGATTCGCTAAAAAACTGAAATCCGGTCGGAGCATCCACGATGCTCGCCTCGCTGTATTGACATGGCGAATATTCTTGTTGGAACATGTTCACAACAAACTAATGCTCAAATCAGTTACCACCATCAAATGATGCAGGTAGGTACTTAAAATGAAATATAGCATTCATAAGTTTGCAATAATTAATGTTATACGTAGCCAGTAGCCTGTGATAAGTGGTAACTTAATCACTGTTATGAGAAAAGTGCCGTCCACATGTGCAATTAAGTAAGTGATTTAGTAAACTCTTGTATTCGCACTAAGACTTGATTGTGTGCGTGCACAAACAGTTCCACAATAGCCCCCACCTAACTACATTGTAGCGCGCGCAGCGTACGTAACCAAAAAATAGAAAAGATTCTAATCCAGTCAAATAAATTGCTACTTAACGGTAATTTACCACTTAGCACTTAACGCACCGTTTAGATGCGGAGAGTGACTTAAAAATAACTTTAACGATTTAGTTGTCGGTTCTTACCGTCTTTGCTACTGGCTGCGTGTGGCATAGCCATTAGTATATTAACTTTTTTGGCTAGACTTGAAGAGAGCACTGCATTTTCCTATAATTTCAAGGCAATATGCAAATATTGTAACTTGGTTGGGTTATGCAATGTAGTTATTTCTCGTTTTTTTTTCTATTAGTTCTTATGGTGTCGTTTCATAGAAAAGACAAAAATCAATAATTTTGGAAGTATCCCGGTCTTCCTCGACTTGAAATAGAGACGGACCACTCATCTTAGTCCAGTCCATCAAGTTTCTCAGTCCTGGTAATTACCATCTTCTGTTTCACGTCTTCCTTCATTATTTTTTCATGAAGACAGTATTTTTCTTTTTCAAGGATAATATGGAGACTTCCTTATTATATTGCTTAATTCACAATCATACATAGTCTTACATATACACTCTTCTGTTATTTTGACTTTCGATTCTTGATTATTGACATGACCTGACTCAAGTATATGATTCACTTGATCATGTGAAGGGGCATCCTTGATTTCTTCTTTCATCCATTTGCATCTATTTATTTCAACACAAATAAGTTTTTTCAACAATTTTTTATGCGAGTACCACACAAGAGTTCCAACTGCTCCCAACCATCTGGAGCCAGCGAGATTATGGCATCCCCAATTGGGAAAAGAGATGGAAAGTACCTGGCTATTCAGATCTGGTCATCCAAAATGGCTAAAGCCATTTCCTCAGGATTGCGGTAGATCCAGTGCCTCCAGACAATGGGATTCTTACGTGGTCATCACATAAAATTTCAAATCATAGTATTTCCAAAGGCTAAGGAATCACCTTCACAATAGTCTAGCTTTGCTAATAATTCAACAGATGTCACTGAACATTTATTTTGAACCAAGATAATTTTTTTTGACTGAATTGAACAATAATTACCATAATTCAAAAATTATAAAATGCCCAATTTTCCACCATTGCTGATTGAATATTACACATTTTTTTGTCTGATAAGTATCAGCAATTATATAAAAATCTTAAGTTTCTCCTTTAATCAGCAAATTATTATTTGTAAATGTTATAATTTATTTTAATTCAAATTATTTTTTTTAATAAGAATGAACAATTTGTGATAGTTACTGCTTACCATACTCTCTTTTTAATTTGTTTGAGTGTCATTGTTTTCAAGTTTTCGGCCTTTTTTTAAAGTGCTTTCGAATCCTTTTCCATTCTCCTCGCAATGTGACTGAACTGGGTGGCAATATAATTCCCCTATATACAAACATACACAGCGAGAATTCTGTGAGGATACTCAATCTGTCTCTGAACTTTCTTTGTGGATTTAGTTCCACTTAGTCATACAGATCCGTTCACAGTTAATGTTGGCTTCATGATAATGGGTTGTTTTGCAGATTCGTTTTTATGTAAGTCAGCTCGTATCTGGAACCAGCTACCGGCACCTGTCTTTCCTTTTAGATTTAGACCGTATTAACAAATCCCTTCCTATACTCCCCTTCTTAACCCGCCTCACAACTTTGCCCAATCGGGTGGTGAAATAGTTCTCCGGAATGTTTTCCGTACAGACAGGGGCGCTCTTGCGAGGCGTCACATAAAAAAAACTTTGTTGCTAAGTTAAGCACACACTTGAATTTCCTTTGTGCTTTCTCTACCTCCCATTGGCGAAGTCCGCTTGAGGAAGAAAGAGAAAGCTAAGTAGAGTTGTATTCGTTAGAATTGTGCCAGACCTTCTTAATGTTTCTTAAATTTGAGAGGTATGGGCATCTGGATAAGTGGATAACCAACACCTCTGCCATAGGTCACCCCGAGTGGTTCGCTGCATTTGGTGACTTAGCAGGGGTGCACGGGTTCACAGGGTGAGATTAGTCTGCTCCCCAACTGCGTGGCAGGCCGGATCGAGTGAGGCCGATTGAGGGAGATCCCTTGACCTCTCCAGCTGGACTCTCTCGACTCATCACCTTGCACCGCAGTGGAAGTTCATCACTCCTGGACGTACTGACCCCCAGATTCCTACCCACCCCTCATACCATTTTCCTTACCAGAATTCTCAATGGCGAAGGCTGAAATATAAAAGAGTGGAGTAGTAGTATTCGAAGCAGCCGATTTGTCTCCGATTGTAATATTTCCCATGGTTAAGTCCCACATAGTCATTAAGTTTTGTTGTTAAGTGAAGCAGATGCTTGAATTTCCGTTGTGCTTTCTCTACTTCCCGTTGGCGAAGGCTGCAAGAGGAAGGAGGAGGTTATGGTTACGAGCCAGGAGCTGCTTCCTTCACCGAAGAAGCCTCGTTTGGTTTTCACCGACCTGCAGCGCCGTACTCTACAGGCTATTTTTAAGGTAAATGTTAGTTACACTTGACTATTTACACACTAAAACCCATTACTAACAAACCCCGAGGGCCATGATGAAAAATTAGCTAAGACATTGAAAATACAAAAAAAAAAATCTTTGTAAGGGAGAACACGATAAGCCTTATTCGAACTTTAATTATTAAATATTAATGTGTGAATTAATGGTAAATGAAACTTGATGCGGCCTCACTTGATGGCACTAATTGAAATATTAAAAAAAAAAACACTTTTACCATGTAATGCATTTAAATATTGAAGTGAATTGCTTGTGGGCGCGCATGCACACGGAATATGAAATGAAATAAATTGTTATTGTAAGTTTAAAGCTCAAGTTCTTCAACAAACTTATAAAAATACTGTATATATTAGTTTTACGATATTATATTTTATTTTTATAAGTTTCCTGAATGACTAAAGCTTTAAATTTACATTAATATTTTATTCCATTTCATATTCCGTGTGTTCATTCATTCCAATACGTAAAAGCAATATGTGCTAAAAGTTTTTTTTTTTCTAAAATACTGAAATTAGTGCCATCTGTGATTGCGTATTACATTTCGTTTACCCTTAAAAAATTGTTTTGATTTCAATTAAACCTTTTTTTACACCTTTGAATCCGGGATTATCTCACTTTTCATCTTGACCTACGGATTTTACATAAAATGAGTCTCATTCGGCAGAATTAGGTGATGTTATAAAAAATAACAGATATCAGCAAATCTTATAAAAAAATATCTTCCTAACTATATTTACCATGAAGCAAATATCTGATTGGGTCAAGCAACAAAAACTCTTCAACGTTGAGTTCTGGCACCATGAAGTTTGCACCGAAATTATAAATATAAATTTAATTAATAAAAAATCTGTTTTTAATCATTGATGATAAAAATAAGAACTGTCAAAATGAAACATGAAACCGGAAAGACACAGAAAAGAAAAAAAATAACAGTAGCAGCTGGGACTCAAACCCAGGACCTCATGGAATATCAGGGACATTGCGCTCTAATTCACTGAGCTACAGCTACCTCAATCCGTTTCGTCAGTTTTATCGGTATCATACTTCGATTTCTAAGAACTATCATCTTCAATTAATTTATGGGTAGCAATATAATTCCCTGCATACAAACATACATAGCGGGAATTCTGTGAGAATGCTCAATCTCTCTCTGAACTTTCTTCCCGCAGATTTAGTTCCACTTAGTAATACTCATCCATTCACAGTTGATGTTGGCTTCATGAGAACGGGTTGTTTCGCCGACTCGTTTTTGTGTAAGTCAGCTCGTATGTGGAACGAACTACTGGCATCTGTCTTTCCCCCTACATTTAATCCGGGCCTCTCCAAAGCCCATTTACTTATGGCTGTTACTTTTTAAATTGACTTGTGTGGTCCTGGATTCGAGTCCCAGTAGCTACCGTTACCTTTTTGTTTTCTGTGTCTTTTCGGTTTCATGTTTCATTTTGAGAGTTATTAATATTATATTCAATAATTAAAAATATATTAAAATGAGGTTTATGAGCTTCAGTAAGCTATTTCAAAATTGAAAATAATCTGTATTTTTTGGCTCGCTCCTTTCTGCAAAATGACACTTTATTTATGACTTTGAATTAATATAGTTATTATGCATAATAGAATTGTATAATATATGTATCGCATGTTAAAATGAGGAACGGATGCGCTGCCTTTTATGCAAATTAGAAAATTATTTGCGGGTTTATCGTATTTTTTTTTTAATTATCATATTTGCTATTTAAATATGATTATGTAAATAAAAATAAAAAAAAAACAAAACATTTAAAAAAGAATGTTTATTCGGGTCGATATTTTAAATTATGTACGGCAAATTTGTGTTCCAACGTAAATTGATTGTTTTTAATTTTATTTAAAGTCCACCCTAATGGTCATTTTAATATATTTAAAAAAATATATAAAAGAACTGTCAAAATGAATATATATATATATTTTCAAAGCAGACGGTAAATTTTTTTTTGAAATCGCTGTTTGCCCCCAAATAATTGTTAAGGGTGCCTCAGAAAATCACGAAAAATCAATTCCTTTAATGGTCTATATTTCATAATGTAAAACAAAAAATAAAAAATTACTTCTGATCCGTACTAGATATTTACTATACTTTTTGATGAAAAAAAAGATCATTAGGTTCAGGTGAGTATTTTGGCCTCAAATCCAAAATTAAGTTTTGTATGAAACAGGCCGCGCAGCCGTTCCTCTTATGTCCCTCATCTTTTCTTTTGAGACATATAATATGATTTAATAATGCATTGTAATAGAAGGAAAAAAAATTGTCGTATCCTTTTTTTGTGCACTAAGTTCTTCTGATTTTTTGATATCATTATAACATGTTCAAAAAGACAATATTAAATAAAAGATATTTAAAAACAAACTTATGATTTATCTCATAACTATGTATTGACATGGGTTGTATAATAAATGAAAACGAAATTTTATTAGAATATTTCAATTTATTTCACATCTCTTCTGAATATAAATAAAATATGTTTCAATACAATATAATTATTGTCACAGGAAAGCAATATATAATTACTGTCACAGGAAAGCAATATATAATTTTTGTCACAGGAAAGCAATATATTATTATTGTCACAGGAAAGCAATATATAATTATTGTCACAGGAAAGCAATATATAATTATTGTCACAGGAAAGCAAGATATTATTATTGTCACAGGAAAGCAATATATAATTATTGTCACAGGAAAGCAATATATAATTTTTGTCACAGGAAAGCAATATAATATTATTGTCACAGGAAAGCAATATATTATTATTGTCACAGGAAAGCAATATATAATTATTGTCACAGGAAAGCAATATATAATTATTGTCACAGGAAAGCAATATATAATTTTTGTCACAGGAAAGCAATATATTATTATTGTCACAGGAAAGCAATATATAATTATTGTCACAGGAAAGCAATATATAATTATTGTCACAGGAAAGCAATATATAATTTTTGTCACAGGAAAGCAATATATAATTATTGTCACAGGAAAGCAATATATAATTTTTGTCACAGGAAAGCAATATATAATTCATTTCAGTTGGACTTTAAAAGGTTATCAGTAGATTTCGAAAAAAGATAAATACATTCTTTCAAGCCAACGGTAATAGAATCTTCATGAAACTTTTTCCACAAATTAACTTACAATGAAGGGGGAGAGTGACGTCTGAGAGGAATTCTCTATTAATTTAAAATAATGATAATATTATTATATTATGCAATATAATAAACAGAATGTTTTAAAGAGAAAAATATTTATTACATATTTTTAAATTTTATATCAGAAATATGACCTATTTCTGACAGTCCTACGTAAGTTATACAAAATATTTAAAAATGTTGAATATTCTGAAAAAATATTTTATACAAAACTTTGGTCAAGTTTATATAAAAAAAATACCGGGAAAGGATTTCAATTATTTTTCTCCACTTGTGTGTATGTAAATTTTAAAATATATAATAAAAAATTTCTCTTTAAAAACATTATGTTTATCGTATTGCATAATAATATTTCATTATTTCAAATGAATAAAAAATACCACTCCGACGTCCCTTTCTCCTTTAAACTGGCGAGACTAGGTACAATGCCCATGGCCGTTATGTTTCCAATTTAATTATTGAATAATTAACGTAAATTTAACAGTTCTTAGTCTTACTACGTTAATGTCAAATACTTCTATCTTTTATCTGAACTTCTCTCTAACCTCGAAGCAACTCTACTATTTTTCCCTCCAATAATGCTCTAATCTTAAATCAATCAAAGTAACTCCATTGCTTAGATTTAAAACCAGAATACATTAATATATTGCATAGAATCTTTCAAAAGAAACCCTTGTCTCTGTGCAGAAACAGGCAGTCCGTTTGATAGATTCCAATATCTTAACTTATGGAATGCAATCTTTGGAGCACAGAATGGGAATGCTGTTCTAGTTCTACCGGTGTTTCAATGAAAGATGCAATGAACTAGCATCATTGATCCCTTTGGCACCGGTGCATAGTAGGAAAATACACCAAACGTGTGCCCAACATTTGTACACTGAGATGACATGCCTCGACGGACATTATTTCCCTCAGGGCCCCTGTGTGGAGTAACTGTAAAAAAAATAAGAAACACAGTACTCGTACTCACCTCACTTTGTTTGCATATTTATTGTTAAAAACAACACATTCTTATACTATCTTCCCCAACCTTCCAGGAAACCAAGCGACCTTCAAAAGAGATGCAGGTCACGATAGCGCGCCAGCTCGGCCTGGAGCCAACCACCGTCGGCAACTTCTTCATGAACGCCCGGCGCAGAAGCATGGACAAGTGGAAAGACGACGACGCTCCGAGCTCCCAGGGTTCCCCGGGCGGCAGCAATAACAACGGCATGATGCACGACGATGACCTGGACCTCGAAGACCCTGACCAGGATCTGGATGACCAGAACGGGGACCTCTTGTGACATAACATGGGCGGGCAGGTTAACTCCGGCCTGTCCCTGGACAGACATCTACTTGTGCTTTGATCGGACAGTTATGTCGAAGATGACGACGATTCATCACATTGACTTTAAAGTGCGTGCGATTGACACAAGGATCGCAACACTGTATTTTAATAAGTGAAAATTTAAAAATTACTCATCTTGGCGACTGACAACTTCTTGTGATTGTGCTTTGTTAAAATCGTTGAGATCAATGGTACGGAATTCATAGATCTGCCCTCAATGTAGATACACTTGAATGTGGAGAAATGCAAACTACAGAACATAGATAAGAATGTACACATCACTAGTTTCCCAGAAGCATATCTGCGCTGAATGAAGTTACTCCCGATGTTTCTGACTGGTTGAATTACCTCAGCATCCCACTTTGAGCAACTCTTCTCCACCATACAAAGAAAAATAGCGTACATTGTAGATACTTGATAAAAAAATCTTTCGACTTTGTGGAGAAATGGGCAATCTGTTTGTTACTGGTATCGATACACAATACATTGATAACATTGATAAATAAGTGGTTCTTTACTATCTCAGAACAGGAAAATCTATGAATTCTCTTCCAATGGTTATAAAGCATGATATATATATCCTCTTCGGGCCCACTGTATCATATACGATATTCAAAATCTATTTCATAAATATTCTTTGCTGATAATGTTTATCAACCCAGACCCGAAGAATTAGATAAATTAGGCATGTCAGTAAAACAGATGCCTACTTTATCTAATACTTCGGGTCTGGGTTGGTAAACATTATCAGCAAAGAATATTTATTAAATATATATTGAGTTTCGTACATGATACCGTGGGCCAGAAGAGGATATATATATTATCATCATGTAACATTTCTGAACACATAGGTATATTCTATACGAATATGTACATGACTTATATCTTCGTCAAGATGATGTGAACGCAATATGAACAGGTTATAGGTGAGGTTACAGTATTTTAATTAAATTTTCTCATTTCGGTTGCTAAAACATTGAGTTTACTATAAAAAAATATACACACACAATTAAAAAGGGTTTATAAGTAAAATCATAGAACAATCAATATCGCAAGCGTAAAAATTGCTTTAATTTATGCAAATTTTCTCGAAGTTTCTTTTATTTAAATAATTGCTATAATGAGTGCACAAAGTACAGATTGTAAGAAATCCTTACATATTTTTATAGGCAGTTTCAGAATATTTAATTTATTGAAAATCATTATGTAATACTCATAAATGTACTTAAGCGTTTAGTTTTAACGAAAACATTCGACAGATTCATATCTTTTGATATGTCAAACTGCATACATTCCTCAAACATAGTCAGTGTGGAATTATTTGCATTCCAAAAACATGTATTAGTTAATTTATGTACTTAATTTATTGCTTTAATTTTAATTATTGTGTTTTTTAAATCAAATGCATAAAAGTCATTTATGCTCTGCGACATTTCTAGTCAGAATCTTGTCATTTTTTCCAAATATCTCAAAATGATTTTACTATAAGTTTTATGCAATATTTTGAACTGAAAACTTATTGGTCATTTAATTACTAATAACAACAATAAATATTTTACATTTCTGCTGCTGAAATTTTTGTTTGACAAATATTTCACAAAAAATCTGATATATCAATATTTTATATAAAAAAAAAATGTTTTTACGGACAACATTTCAAAATGCACCATGGTATAAAATTTGCTTTATAGTGATTTAACCACTGAGTTATGACAAACCAATAGTTGTGCAGTGTTCCTCCAATACATAAAATGATTTTTTTGTGAAATTACTAACACCGTTTCAAGTATTTAACATTTTTTTTAATGTTTTTCTTACGGGTATGATTCAATATTATTTATTTCATGAGATAGCAAACTATAAAAACATTTGTTGATTAGGTTGCAAAATTAAATATGTAACTGCAAATTTGTAGGAAACTGTTTGACCATCATTACCATATGTCAAATAAGCTTTGCAATATTACATACAGGGGAAATATAAAAATATTTCTATGAATATACTGCTTACAGCTCCGTTGTAACCTCTCAGTCTTTCTAATGAATGATGTACGTAACAGACAGAACGGTTAAAACGGAGTTCACAGTGGCAGGACTATATTTGACAAAGACAGCTTTGAAAGTCTGAATTTACCCTTTCTTTTAATTGACACGAAAAGTGAGCATAAAACTGTACTGATTTTACTATTGTGAAGTTGAAAATAATGCTAGTCAAGCTATTGTTGTTTTTTGAAAAACTATTTTTATGTGCGAACTGAAGTTGTTATTGAAAATTTTGGGAGTTATGCAATATTTAAAGCAACGATGACCTTAAACTTCAACCATTGAGAGATTTCCGGCAGTAAAAATATATATTAGTACAATGTGAAATAGATTTTTTTTGTTTCGATTATAGCACACGAGTCTCAACAGCTGGAGCCAGTAGCGGACTGAGGAAATACCATAAAAAAATATGACAATGAGCACAGCTCCTGAAATTTACCATGCATTGAGATCGCAAAATGCTACACAGCGCTCCTAGCGGCGCGAGTTGGCGGTATCGGGTTTTTCCATACATTTTTAATAGATTTTTTTGTGAAATATATTCTTAATAAATTATATAAATTGAAAATTCAAAAGATAAGTATTAGGTAACCTACATATGATTACTCATTTTTTTCTCATGTATTTGATTTAAAACGGTTTAGCTTCTTAGCTCCCTTTTCAGATATTTTAGCCCTTTTTATACAGAATTCATTCACGTAAAATAAAAATATAATGTGTATTTACAAAACATTCCTTTCTAAGGTTAAACGAAACGTGATAGTCGCTCACAGGTGGCGCTAATTCAAATATTTTTGAAAAGAAAATTTTGGCACTTAACACTTTTAAATATTGAGCTTAATTCTTTGTTGGCGGGTGTACATGCGGAATATGAAATGGAAAAAAATTGCTCTTCTATGTTTAAAGCTCAAGTCCTTCAAGAAACTTTAAAAAATACTGTATATATAAATATACTGTATATATAAATATACTGTATATATAAATATACTGTATATATAAATATACTGTATATATAAAAATACTGTATATATAAATATACTGTATATATAAATATACTGTATATATAAATATACTGTATATATAAATATACTGTATATATAAATATACTGTATATATAAATATACTGTATATATAAAAATACTGTATATATAAATATATGTTAGTATTACAATAATATATTGTACTTTTGTAAGTTTCATAAATAACTTGAGCTTTAAACCTACAATAACAATTTATTTCATTTCATATTCCGTGTTCATACTCGTCAACAAGCAATTCATTTAATATTTAAAGGCATTACGTACTAAAAGTGTGTTTTTTTTAAATATTTAAATTAGCGCCATCATATCATTAGCGCCATCATATCATTAGCGCCATCATATCATTAGCGCCATCATTTAACCTTAAAAATGCGATTGTGGTAATTTTGGGACAGGGACTCTCAGAATGAAAGAAATTTCCAATAACTCTGACACATGGCTAATGGGGTACAAGAGTACGCTACAAGGAAGTACTCGGAGTGGACGTCCGTTTGTTCGTAGGAACTGTTCAAATTTTTTAGTTAAAATTTATCTGAAATAATTTTTTATATTAAGAGGAACGGCTGCGCTGCCTGTTTCATACATAAAATAATTTTGAATTTGAGGCCAAAATACCCATCAGAATGATGTATATATTTTTTTAATTAAAGGTTGAATAAATATCTAGTATGGATGAGAAGTATTTATTTTATTTTTGTTTTAAATCATGAAAAAAAAAATTCAAAATTTTAGAAGCAACTTTAAAAAATTATCGTATTTGTTATGTAAATATGATGACTAAAATAAAAATAAAAAACAAAACATTTAAAAAAATAACGTTTTTTCGGGTCGAAATTTTAAATTATGTATGTCAAAGTTGTGTTCCAACGAAAATTGGTCATTTTTAATTTATTTTAAAGTCCTCCATAAAGGATATTTTTTTAAAAATTTACGGGGACGGGGTAAAACTTTATTTTAAATCACCATTAGCCCCCAAATAATTGTTAAGAGTGCCTTTAAAATCGTGAAGAATCAATTCCTTTAATGGCCTATATTTTATAATGTAAAAAAAAAATTACTTCTAATTCGTACTAGATACTATACTTTTTGATGAAAAAAAAAGATCTTTAGGTGAAGGTGAGTATTTTCGCCTCTAATCCAAAATTAAGTTTTGTATGAAGCCTTTCCTCTTGATTTCCTGCAAATGTTAATTGTAAAGAATTCATTAATGTAGATGAAGACAAAGCTTGGACTAGTTTTTTATTTTCGTAGGTTTCGCTAATATCTGGTGGAGATTGTCCCCAGTGTTCCACTGCGAAGAAGCCCTACAGATATTATCGGATACCATAATACCACTGTCACCGAACAGCTGGGACTCTAGTGCAGTAGACACGTAAAACAGATAACTTTTTTTTGGTTGATATTTTTTAAAAATATATAAATTCTTAAAACAGTAGTTAATCTTATATACCTTCACATAAGCCATTGGTATGTCAAAATCTGTATGTCCTAATAATTTTACTGCGGGAGATCTCTTGGTGGTTGCAGTATAATAAAAAATGTTGTAATATTCTGAGAAACGTTCAATTTTACCAAAAAAAAATAGCTTAATTTATTTTTTCTTAATAATTGAATAATTCTCTCTCATTAATTTATTTTACGATTAATTCACCAAATCAACAAAAAATTGCAAATGAAAATATTAAACTAAGTGATTTTAATAACATAAATTGTACAGCTAATTCTATCATAGACTTTAAATTGTACATTCAATATATATTTTAGATGACACAAGAATTGAAATAAATTAATTGGCGTGACATTCTGGCTTTACTAAGTAATCAATAATAATTTAGCTTAAAGGGTTTTTGATTAATTATTGTACGATTATGTATGGCATAGTGATTTTTGCAATATATAAATAATACGAGGAGAAAATAATGATCGCCATTGTTCATAATTGTTTTTACTGCTAGCGACATCTATGATTTTTGTACAGTATTTAAACACATACAATTTTCGAAATTCATATTTTCTCTCAAATTAGCAATTTAACAATCAGTCACTAATTACGGAGCTTCCATCGTTCGGTTTATTTTAGCTGAAAAACATTTATGTAATCATTATAATTGTACTATGTTGAACAAAGGAGCTATTAGTAAATAAATTAAAACAATAATTTTCCGACCCTATAGTTAGCAGAAAATCTGTTTGTCTGAAGTAGAAAAAACTCTCAATTGGTGCGTTTTAACGTCACAGCTCTTTCTGTCTGGAATTTATAAGTTGAGACAAATAATTTCAACTCGATATTTCATTTCCATCATGAGCTATGGAGCTTTGGTTAAAAATAAGACAGGATGGTATATTTTCATTCTAGCATTCGTAGATATTACATACCAATTTAAAAAAATATTTTCATTCAGTTAGTAAGCAAAAATGCCACGAAATTGTGCATTAAAGTTTGACGCACTTAAATTTGTAGGCGCTCAAAAGAGGAACTAACGAAGGAACGAACAGCTTTTAAATCAATGTTTTTTTTATATTCACTAAATGTGAAACTAGCGACGCCACCCACTGCTAAGTTAAGTGTGTCAAGCTGTAACTCATTGTTTTCTTTGATGCAAACACATTTATATTATTGAAGAAGATAATATAAACAACTCTTAATAAAAACATGAAACAGATAAAGAGACAGAAAATAAAACATATTTCATAAGAACCAATCACTTTGTGGTTCGGCATCATGTTAAATAAAGCAAATACTCTGTTATAAACCACGAATTTTTTCCATTTTTACATCGACCTGTTTCGATTAGATCAAACTTCGTGCAAATATGTTTAGTTATTATATTTGCCATGATGAAGCTTGATCTAAGCGATACCGGTTGGCATAAAAGTACTATAAATTCGTGGTTTATAACAAAGTGTTTGTTTTATTTAATAAAAAGACAACGGTCTCAACTGGGACTGAGATTATCGTCTTCAATAATTAAATATTACAAAGAAGTTTAAGCTTTAATAAGTTTTTCCTAATAAATCGAGCATTTATGTCATTTCCAATTTGTACAATTATAATAAAATTGATTTATGTATTTGAATAATGTTTTATCTAGTCTAATGGATATGTTTCAGTTGACTTCAGCACCATCTGTTGAGCAATTTCGAAACTATTTCAATATTCATTCCAGTAAAAATATTTTTAACTATATGTTCGCAGCTAGTCAATTTTTTATTGTTTATTTTATTTAAATGTTTGTGTTTTCTTTTGAAAATACTAACTTAATTATATGATTTATTCATACAGTACCTGTACATATTAAATTAAATTAAATAAAATGTAATTACCATCAACCAAAGATTTAATTTTTCTAAAAGACTTTTGAAAAAGGATTTTTTGTATCCTAAGAAAATTTTCACACTTCAACTTATAAAAGTCGAGGTTATGTATTGTTTGCTTCCACTGAAGAGATAAACCGATAGAAGTGTGTTGTGGCGTGTCCGTGTGCCCAAAATAAGCTCATTTATAACTTACGCTCGCAAAAATTTACAAAAAAAAATCAGAAATTAAATTTCTTTTTTGAGCAGATAAACAACTTTATTGACCTGTCTGGGGCCTAGGAGTCGAAAGGTCTTATGTAAATATTGGCCACATCAGTTTTCTTTCAAATCGCTATAGATCACTTCTAGAGTTTTACTATTCAGTGTTTGCTTCAATTTTGGAAGCTTGCAAAATGAATTAAAATTTTTAAAATGCTTCCAAAATAAAAACCACTTAAGGGTAAACGAAACCTGATACACTTTCACAGATGGCGCTAATTTAAATATTTTATTAAAAAGGCTTTTAGCACGTAATGCTTTTTAAATGTTTAGATGAATTGTTTATTGGCAGGTGTACGTACGGAATATGGAATGGAATAAATTGTTAATGTAAGTTTAAAGCTCAAGCCCTTCAAAAAACTTATAGAAATACAATTTCTTATTGTAACTTGAGCTTGTACCGTATGTACACCTGCCAACAAACAATTCATCTCAATATTAAAAATAATTACTTGCTAAAAGCGTTTTTCCTTGGCGCCATCTGTGAGCACGTATCATGCTAAGTCTACTCTTAAACGCATTACGTGCTAAAAGTGTTTTTTTTTTCCAAAATATGAAAATTAGCGCCATCTGTGAACGCGTATTACATTCCGATTGCGCTAAATGAAAAGAAACATCATGGCACTGTAGGAAAATGCAGATATGAAATATTTTTGCTTACATTGTCAACATTCAAAGAAAACTTAGAAAAATATATTGTTTAATAGTTTATTTGTATTTTTAAGTACTTAAGTTTAGCTAAAATCATTTCATGTTATGAAAATTGTAAATAGTTTTTTTTTTTTATAGATTTAGTCCGTGCTTTAGGAGGGTCTTGGTACACATATAGTGGATTGACTTATTGGGAAGATGGTGAAAAGTCAAAATTATTTTATCTAACTTCAAACTCCCTAATATAGTGAAAAACCTATCACTTTAATGGCTCAACGCTGTCTAGGTTAGAGTTAAACTAAACAGACCAGTAAATAGTGTAGTTTAACAATCTCCAAAATGTTGTCAAGCCACACAATTTAGTAATGTCTGGCTTAACACTCCATTAAACAATGTTTAAAAATTGTTTAATGTTTAATTCTAAATATTTCAGCAAATTGAGTGGGTCAACGCTCTAACAGTTAAGCTAAACAAGATTAGTAATTTGTGTGGCTTAACACTGTCTTAGACATCCCGCATTCCATCTTGGATTACTCCGGTTATCGACAGAAGGAGCCACTAAGGGCTATATTTTGCCGTCGTCAGTATCTGTACTAACCAATTTGATGTGCGTTTGTGACTAACCTCCTTCTATGCGAAAGCTGTGCAGGGACACTTGAGGGTTTAGAGTCCTCGTTTAACTAAAAAATTTGAGTCCCTGATATGCACCCTGAAGGATTAACCATAAGTTACTTATATCGGGGTGAGAAAGTGGTGGGTAACCTCAACCGTCTGTCTTCTAAGACGTTCAATTCTGTCATTGGTTGACTTAACAGTCTTCTGGATATTGTTAAGCCATTCAATTCAGTCATTAGTTGGCTTAACACTTTCTTGGACATTGTTAAGCCATTTAATTCAGTAATCAGTTGGCTTAATATTTTTTTGGATATTGTTAAGCCATTCAATTCAGTAATCAGTTGGCTTAACACTTTCTTGGACATTGTTAAGCCATTTAATTCAGTAATCAGTTGGCTTAACACTTTCTTGGACATTGTTAAGCCATTTAATTCAGTAATCAGTTGGCTTAACATTTTTTTGGATATTGTTAAGCCATTCAATTCAGTAATTAGTTGACCTAACACTTTCTTGGACATTGTTAAGTCATTTAATTCAGTCATTAGTTGGCTTAACACTCTCTTGGATATTCTTAAGCCACACAAGGTCAGCAATGTGGTAAACCATAACAAGGCAAGTCATAAAACGTGGTATTGAAGTTACAATGAAATATATTCACAACAGCAAAAAACCTCCACTGACAAGCTACAACTCAAATATTTTGACTTATCACTGTCTTCCAATGAGCCATTCACTATCGAAGAATACAAACTTTCGTTACAGATTTATAAAACTATCTATGCAGGAGATCAAAACCGGAATTAACAAATGATTTTTTTTCTACTGGTAGCCCCAACATCAACAGAAACCAGTGGTGGATCTAGGGTAAAACCAAAGAGCCAGGCCCCCAAGGCGGCAAAAAAAGGGGGGGCAAAATGAACCTTACACTTTACCAAAATAAACATCTGGATCACTGTCAGTAGCGATGGGTAACTTCTCCACAGATAAGTTTATACATCTGAATATGAAAAGAATTAATGGTTTAAAAGCTTTTTCCATCGGCACAATTTCTTTACAAAGCAATACATAAAATTAAGTGAAGTACCTACGCCTTTAAGATAATTACATGTTTAATTTATTAGTCGAAATTGCCCTCCACACTAGCGACCAAAGTTTTTGTGAGGAGTATTACGAATTTCGAAGAGTTTTGCTATAAATCGTGAAAAATAGAAAATGCGAGTTTTGCTACTGTAATGTAAATACGTTTATCTATCGATTTTCATGTTTAAATTCTAATTTATATTCATGAAATACTTCCTTTAAAATAACAAACCATAACTTTTTCAGCCAACGGTAAATTTTCCAGGTTCTTCCGGAAAAGCAAATACCTTTAATTGATAATAAGCGCAGCTTTTGAAACTTGACGGCAACATTTTGCACTAGCGCCTCTAGCGGTCCGGGATGTAGGAATTGGTTATTTTCATACATTTTAATAGACTTTCATTGAGATGTATTCATAATAAACTACAGTAATCATAAAATAAATATTATGTAATCTACATATGATTTTACTGCTTTTTTGCTCATAAATGAAAAAATATTAGAGGTTAATAGGTTTCTACTAACAGTAAGAAGCCTTGCCGCTCGCCGCTCGTGCTCGGTCTGGTTGTTTAGAAAGAGAATAAATTACTTATTTAATAAAAAAAGTAAGAGATTTAATTTAATTTCTTATTTTAAGACGTCTTTTGTATTAATACATCACAATTTTTATCATTATTTTTATTTTTATTTATATAAACTTTAATGATGACATTTAAATATTTACATAATTTTAAAGCAAATATAAATAAATAAAAAATATGTATATAATTGTGATATGTTGAGCAAAAACGAGAAATGAAATGAAATTTCAAAATTTTATTATAAAGGTATTTTATTCCCTTTCTAAACCTCTAGACCGAGCGAGAGCGGCGAGGCTTATAACTGTCTGTAAAAACCTAATAGCTCTTTAATATATTTTTATTTTTAACAAAAAAAAACAATACATAATACTTTTTTTTTTATTTTCGATTTATATAATTGATTAAGAACATATTTCACAGAAAATCTATCAACGTATGAAAAAACAATTGGTACAACGCTGGTCACTAGAGAGGCTAGTATAGAATGTTGCCATCTCACTGTATGGAAAATGTCAGAAGCTGAAGTATAATATATTTTTAACGTATTTGGTATGAAAATTAGAAAGTGGAAAACGATGGAAAATTTATTTATGTTAGAATAATGGTAGCGCTGTATTTTCCCCCTTTTTGCGATTTATATATAGCTTAGACTTTTGATTAAATCTTTGAATAAGCTACAAAAATTTAATTGCTAGTGTGGAGGACCGTTGTGGTTATTTTTTCTTCCAAAATGCACTCTGTAAAAATTCAATAGATCTGTACCATTCTAGAATCAAATTGTATGAAAAATTGTAAAAAAATAATAGATTCTAGAGACTTGGAGTTTAATTATTATTTGATTTAATTTAATGTAATCGCTAGTCAGTACTATAAGTGAAATGTTTGAAATAAAATAAAAATGCAAAGATTTCTTTTTATTTATCCCAAAAACATAAAAAAAAACATTTTATTTTACGAGCCTATGTCATCTTTGAGGATCCTGTGTTGAACGTTTTTTATTTTTATTTTATGTGTTTTTAAGAAAATTAACAGCAAATCCACAATTTATATGTATATATAAATTATATATAACTGCTAATGATAAATACTATGAGTAAAGTGTGACAATATACAGTTTTAATTGTGTAAGCTTAACTGTCAGTAGGGGGAAGAGAGAGTGGAGGGGAACATAGGAGTGGGATAAAGGTATTTTCAAGAGCTGGTTCTATTTGGTAGTTCGAGATAATGAATGCCCAGTCAGCTTGTTCTGGAACAGAATTAATTGATTTGTAGTCTCCACAGTTATGGATAAAAACCTTTCTTTTTGAGTTTGTCAGTGAAGGGTTTGCCTGATATGGCACATTAATGGATGTAGCTTTATGATGCATATCTTCAGGAACCAGCGGGTCTTCATTAGATTCAGCAGAGATTAATAAGATAGACAGGATCAGATCTAGGATGTGGCCGCTCGAATTTAGTTCTCCGTTGTATTGAGAGAGGTCCATAAAGTGCACACAGTCTATATAGTGATTACTGAGATAAGTAGAATGATCACTTGCTACATAGTATGAAGATGACGTAAATTGTGTTGTATTGTGGTGTTATATTAAAAAGCAATTGTAAATGTAAAGTAGATTTATTGACCATTCCTGTTGACACCGGTTTAACCGGTTTGACGGCCTCCATGGTCGAGGGGTAAGGCTCTCGACTACGAATCCGAAGGTCGCGGGTTCAAATCCCAGCGTGCGCAAGTAGTTTTTATTTAACTAATTTGTGTTGTTTCACAATTGATTCATTTAAAAATAATATATATTATATTTGCGCACGTTCCAGAGTGGAAGATACTCTCAGTATCGCCCTGGTGAAATACCACCATTCAGAATTGAAACGTTGCTTGAAATGGATTTTAGCCGTGTTTGGTGACCAGATCTGAATAGCCAGGTATTCCCCACCTTCCTCTTCCCCTTCTCCTTCCCCTCCCTAATACATTCAGCTTCACAACATTCCCCAATTGGGAATGCCATAGTCTCACTGGCTCCAGACGGTTGGGAGCAGTTGGGACTCTTGTGCGGTATTCATATAAAAAAAAAAAAAACAAGTAACTGTCTGAGGTTATGTCACATAGACAAAACTATAGAAGTGATCCAGAGTGTATATTAGTATATAATACCAACAGATTGTATCCATGAAATTTCTTGAAAGGGTATTTTGAAGGACCGTCGTTATTTTGGTACGAAGGCCTTTAACATTCTGGTAATATATTACTAAAGACACGGGAAACAATTTTTTTTAAGGAAAAGAAGGAAAAAGATATGACGGGAATTTGGGGTGTCGAGGAGTGGCGATCGTAGCAATCCATCCCTACCACTGAAGTGCGATGGGTCGGAAGAGGTCAAAGCGTCCCCCTACACCACCCACTCCCGAATCGGTCCGCAGCGCAGTTGGTAGGCAAACACACCTGCCGCCGAGACCTGGACAAACCTCACCCCTGCTAAGTCACCTATCGTAGCGATCCACTTGGGGTGACCTATGGAAGAGGTGTTGGTTATCCAAGAAATGGTTCCCCGGGCGGGTGTACCCATACCCGTCTCCCAAATTGAAAAATTATATAATTGGAAAAATCGTATAATTTCATATTGCTACTTAATCGCTCGGTACCTACGAATGCTTTTATCGGAGATAACGTTGAGAAATGTATTCACTTGACTTATCAATACTAAGAAAGAAATCAATTTTTGCTTCGTCAATGTCCTGATATTGGCGACAACAAGATAATAAAGCAAAATGTTCGCATTAATTAAAAACATGTTCAGATTGTTAAGAGGAACGGCTGCGCGCACTGTTTCATAAAAATATGGATTTGAGTACAAAATACCCATCCAAACTGATTGATATATATTTTTTTAAATTAAAGGTTTAGTTCGGGTCGATATTTTAAAATATGTACGGCAAATTTGTGTTCCATGTAAAATTGGTGGTTTTAAATTTAATTTTAATTTAAGGGGGGGAGGGAGGCGTAGTCGACAATTATATTTAAGATCAATTAGTTCACTGTTTTTTCCTACAGCCTACTCTGATTAAAAACTCTGTGCACGCCACTGATCTAGTGCATGCCTATCTGTACTGATAAATACTATCTGATATCCAAACCAAATAAATATTAAAGGTACAATCCAGCTTCACTTGCCAGTTTTGCCTTCCGACACTCTCTAGTCAACTTTAAACAGATCATTCTCTACTCTTCAATACCACACTTACAAGTTATTATTATTGTGATTTTTTTCAGTTATCAGTGATTTATGACGATCTCTCTGGCTCAGTGGTAGAGATCCTCTGTCTCTGACTTCAAACCCCGGCAAGAGCAAAAAACCTTTTAATCAAACCACTGTTGATATCTGCGATTTCCATCGGTAAATGTACACACCCATATTAAAATGTCTTTTATTAATTTTGAATTATAAATGTTTTATTTTTTATTTTAATTATTTCATTTATTTATAATTGAGTTAAATGATAAGGACGAGCAATGAGTACCCAAATAAGGTGCTAAACGTTAATTTGCAGGTTGCTAACACAAGAAATAGAACATCAATAATAATTGTGTAAATTCTATACACCCAGAATGATGAAAATCATCAAACTGTAATCTTTAAAGTCTGTGAAATACTCGACTGCTAGCTTCACTTCTTTAGAAAACTTTTTAATTATAATTTCTTCAAAATATTGGTATTCACTTTGAGGTGTCATTATTAATAAATAAATTAAAAATTACTCATTTACATTAATAATTCACCATTTTATTAACATACACATATCAACATGTTTCAAAAGCGATGCTTTCTTCATCAGGAATATGTAGAATACTAAAAAATAATAATGTCAAGTACAGACAATTGAGAAACATAGAATACAATAATTTAAGAATAGACATTTTATAAACATAAACAAAAATTGATTAAAGTAGGTAAGTAATTAATCAAAAATGTTAATAAAAAAAAAATTATAAAACATTGAATGACAAATTTATATTAGAAATTATTTTTGTTATTAATATTAATATGAAAATAAAATCAAAAGATACCGATTTAAAAAATAAATATATTTGTTTATTCATTATATTTATTTCACTATTAACGCTTTTACTGATTTCTAAAATTTCAAATTTGTCTAATTGTAAACCGGTTGCAATTCTATGAAAAAAATTGATACCTTTATTTATATCAAAATAATGATTGGTATTTTGGTATACGAGTATTAATAAAGTGGTGATTAGAAAGTAATTTTTAAATAATTTATTAATAATGATGCCACAAAGTGAATACCAATCTTTTGAAGAAATTGTCCTTATCACCCTTTAAATCTCTCGTACACGTACTTTCCAAATACACTTACTCATCCACCTGCTCAAAGTATTGAAACGACACAAATTATCATGGAGCCAACCTTTGATAACATAGATGATTGATTATTTGGTTTGTATTTATCTGTAGGTACTTGATATATTTTTGATAACAATGAATTTAAACAAAAAAAAATCGCAGCGGACTGCATATTAGGTACCTTACCTAAATTAGTATTTTCATAGCGAAAGTTAAATCCGACACCTTTTTCCTTTTTTTGACTATCCTAATAATGTATAAACTATTAGTTATTGGTAACTTAACAAAAACAACATTAAATAACTTATTTAAATAAAAGATAAACCACCAATTTATTTTTAAATTGCTATCAACCGGTATCGCTTATTTCAAGCTATGAAGCTTGATGACAGGGTAAAACTCAAAACTAAAGAAAAATGCACAGAGTGAGCATATATACGGTTGGGATATGCAAAAGGAATGGGTAAAATATTTAAAAAAGAAAGAAATAATGGAACAATGAAACAGAGATATGCTTACATGTAACAGAATGGGACAAAACCTAAAAAAAGAAAGAGACAGTACGCCAAAGGAGGGATTAAGGAGTACTGGGAAATTTTGAATTAACGGGAAGAGGTAGTCATTAAAATTGGTGGAGAGTGACCAGGAGTTTGCAGATTTACAAGTTAGGTGGTTTTCGCGGGTTATTGACAGATAACGAGTATGAAAAAAGTAGGAAAAAAGAAGGAAAAAAGTAGGATAAAAGTATGAATTTAGATAGATTCGATATTATCCAACCTTCGATGAAAATTAGAGAATGGAAGACAGTTACATTGTAAGGCGAGACAGATAAAATTCAAGAATAGAAGAAAAAAAAATCGCGCAATAAATAACGATTAATTTAACGATTAAATAATACTTAGGTGGTATATCTATATTAAACATTTCAGGTTCGTTATATTATTGTTTAACGTTCCTATGTTATTGTGACTTTATCCACCGCTATATTATGGCCGCTAAATAGTACTACCGCTTTCTTAGGAAGCCGTACCTTACAAAAGCAATATTGCTATGTCTAAATTGGACTTCATGTACGAGTATGTGAAAACTGTGGCCATTATATTGAAATAACGTTTTCTGACCTCCTGTTGGGCATCATGCGATATCAGGTGGTACAATATGACATCTTTTGGTACTATTTTTCAGAAACAGGAGCCTACACACCTTAGCTGACATGGAAATGTGTAAAAAATTGATGGTGGAGCATTCGCAAACAGTGTTGATAAATTCCCTTCTGGAATCATCAGCCGAACATCCTCTGGACATCCTGGATACAGACCCTTACCCCAGCGACCTCAGCTTGGCCTTGTTTGCAAACATGGCCAATATCCAGAAGATACCAATTGAAACAGATGCAGGTTACGGGAAGAGGCTGGTTCTACCCGAGGGCTGGCGTCTCCTGGTTACTGGCCGTTCCAACCTGGGCCAAACCAACGGGTATTTTGGTGCAGTTTTCGTGCACGCTAAGTCGCAACAAGTAGTGGTGGCCCACCAGGGGATCATTCCTTCAAGCAAGCAAGTGCTGTTCACCGATGCTTTCGGAATCCTGGGAACGCACTACACGGGGATCACAATCAGTGCTGTAACATTCATGGAGTCTATTCGGCAAGCGGTGCATTCAGCAAATGATCAACATGGTAGGAGTTATAACATCGCAATAACAGGGCACTTCCTCGGTGGCTGGCTCGCCCAGATCACGGCTTTCACTGTCAAGTGCTTAATGGAGTCCAGCGGCGTGCTAATCAAGAACACCAGCGGTGGATTCCACGCTAAGACCGTGGTATTCGACAGCCCTGGGGCAAAGGCCATTTTGAACCAAATACGGGATACTCAATATAAAAGTCAACCTGTAAATGTTTCCCTAGACGCACTGAACATTACGGTCTACGTTTTGACTCCGAACAGAGTTAACACTTGCGGTGAGCACCTCGGAAAAATCCATCGCGTTTTTACGGATGAGCCCAAGGTGAATATCGGTAATATATATGTTGGGATATACAGGACGATGGCTGATGAAATGAGTAAATTTGTTCAAGTTTTTGGGTGTAACTCTCCCAAAATAAGCGAATTGATGAACTGGACTGAGGCCACCGCTGAATTTTCTGCCCTTTTTAGCATCTCTTATCAGGGGAAAAATATGAACTTAAACCAGTATAATTTCCTCAGTCGGTGGCATGAGGAGGAAAATTCTAAACCCCAGACTGACGATAAACTTGTTAAATGTGATTTCAATTGTTTTGAACAAGATGAATTGAATGTCCTTAACATGTTGTATTTTTTTAAAGAAAAGAAACCCTGTGTTGAAATTCTTAAAATGTTTGTTTCACAAAATAAACTTCAAATTGGAAATTCAAGGATTTTTCCAGAATTTGAGATAGATCTTTACAATAAAATAATTATATGCAAAGCTAGAAATTCTTTAGACGAACTCACCAAGCGCTTAAAGCAGCTGATGCGGTGGCTGGGGCCACAGTTCACGGAGGCGGTGGAGGAAGGGATTGTAGCTTTTCATCGAGATGTTACGATTGAACGACGACGACAGACTGTTGACTCACTTTACCGCGATGAAGAAACGAAATATCTTAACTCATTAGCAAAGACATCGCTAAACTTCAATGACTCAATAGGCCTAAAGGATTTTTTGCTTTCAGACACCGATCGAGTTCTATGCGTGGTTACTCTAGACGGTGAGTTTGAGATGACCCGCCTTCACAATATACTCAGTCAATTAAAAAGCGTTGATATTAGTTCTAAATCTCTTTACAAATATACCCGTGAAAGTCATTGCGTATTTTTAGATTGGCCACGGCTACAGAAACTTTATAAAAAGTGCGATATACCCAGTGACGAAATTGACCTGTTGATGGTTGACGGTAGTTCATCTTCAACCGTGAGTTTTGAAGATTGCACATTTTTAAACAATTTCGTACATTGCTCTTCCCCCAAAATGAGAAAACTTGTCTTTGTATCATCCAAGCGTATAGAATTATTAAATTATTTACAAAATATTAAAATATTTACTACCGATCGAAAAATTAATATCATGGACTTATCCGAAAAATCGCATAACATTATAATAGAAAAAATTAAATCTGGTGAATTATAAAAGTATATTTCCTTTGTTTCTAAAAATGAGGGTAGGACGCCTAAATCGAATTGAAATATCTAGTGACAGAATTATGACAGCTCAACACATCTTGGTACAACTAAGGTGCGATTTACCCAGTGACCAAATTGACCTGGTGATGGTTGATGGTAGCTCTTCCTCAACCGTGAGTTTTGAAGTTTGCATGTTTTTAAACAATTTTGCACATTGCTCCTCTCCAAACATAAAAAAAATTTGTTTACATTTCATCGAAGGAAATATAACTATTAAACTTTTTACAAAACATTGTATTCTTTTCTTTTCCATTTTTTTTTAAATTTAATGTAAATCGAATTTAATAATGTTATTATTAAGTTCTGCAAGTATTTTTAGTTTTTTATTATTTTATTACTGTGACAGCTGTTTCGGCGTTTAAGGCCATTTTCGAACTGCAGTTATTTATTAATGTCATTGTTTCTAAAATTGAAATCGAATTGAAACATCCTAAATCTTTCTATCTTGTTACCGAATTTTGACAGTGTAAAATATTTTGGTAGCTCCTAACCTTAAGTTAGTTCCTAAATTTGTTGGATGCATTTTCAAATTTCGACCCAATAAAACTACTTACTGGTTTTGTTGTGCTTTCATACGTCAATATATATATAAATCAATGTAAGTATGTTTGTTTGTTTATTTGTCCTCGATTTTTTCGAAAATTACTTGACCTGTTTCGGTGAAAATAGCACCGTTTTGTTTTTATTAGTGCCGGGAAGGTTTAGAAAGGAGTTTCAATGAAATCCAAAATGTGAAACTGTTGCTATAATGTTTTTAAATTAGTATGAAAAACATTGAACCCGCCATGTTTTATTCAGGTTAGCCCATAGATATACTCTGGTTAGCCACAGAATGCATATTCAAAAGAAGAAGGTTTTTTAGGTTGAATATTTTCAAAATGGAAAATACGAGTAGGTACCTTTAAGGTAAGAACTTTATGATTTAGATATATTTTGAAAAAATTAACTTTTGGAATGAAATAAAATATTCAAATGAATGTTTCATAATTTGGAGATAGTTAGTTACCTTCGCTGTCAAATCAATTATGGCACCCTAATGAGAAGCAAGAATTCACAACTTTATGACTTTATTAAAAAAAATCCCGAGCAAGGCCCGGTTACACTATAAGCTAGTAAATGGTGTTTTTTTAGAGGTACACAAATTACAATTTCCCGCAATTGATGGTGGCACCCGCCGTGTGGCATGTTACGCCATCTTGTTGAAACCACAGCTCTGTCACATCAATGCCATTCAACTGAAATACGAAGAAGTTAGTAATCGCCGTGTTATCGCGGATATACGGCTCCAATTGGACTTCGCGATTGCGCTTCATTCGAGCTAGCCGTGGCACTCATATGCCCGAAATCATATTTATGACAATAATGGCATGAAATTATCTATTAAATAAAGCCAATATTATGGAAATTAACATTATTTTAATGTGTTTTTTTATCATTTTGAATTTGTATACCTCTAAAAAAAACACCGAACCATGATTTTCAAACTAAATTTGCAGAATTTGCAAGCGCTGTTCTGATGTCAGTCTGTTCATGGTGAAATGGCAAAACGCATTGACTAAAAATCAACTGTCAACTATTTACAAATTGACAGTCTGTAGAAACAATGTTGCCAGTTTAAAAATTAAACCTCTAATAAAAACAAACTTCATTTCAATATAATTAAGTGTCTTACATATTGCCGACTAGACATTTTACTAACAGTAGTTTAACTATTTTTTTTTTAAATTTTCATTTTGTTACAAAGCAGCTTTTTTTTAATTTTATATGTATACCGCACAAGAGTCTCAACTGCTCCCAACCGCCTGGAGACAGTGATACTATGGCATCCCCAATTGGGAAATGTTGTGAGGCTGAAGGTATTGGGAAGGGGAAGGAGAAGGGGAGAGGGAGGCGGGGAAATACCTGGCTATTCAGATCTGGTCACCAAACACGGCTAAAAGCCATTTCAAGCAACGTTTCAATTCTGAATGGTGGTCTTTCACCAGGGCGATACTGAGAGTATCTTCCACTCTGGAACGTGCGCAAATATACTACAAATTATTTTTAATTAATTAATTGTGAAACGGCACAAATTAATTAAATAAAATTTAGTTGCGCACGCCAAGGATTTGAACCCGCGACCTTCGGATTCGTAGTCGAGAGCCTTACCCCTCGACCATGGAGGCGATACTTTTTATGGCATACATGCATTCTGTAATTAACCAATCTACTTAATTTGTCTCAGAATTTTGCTCAACACATAAAAAAATTCCCATTCGAGTTTCACAGTTAATTTTAAAGCAACAATTCAAAATAACATAACTCTAACATAACTCGATTATATTTATGTTTTTCAAATTCATGATTTTGATCTGTAAAGTGTATTTTATTTTTTTATATTTTGATTTAACATCTAATAAATAGGTATTTTGATACATACATTTCACCAATTAAAAAACATATTTTCATGTAATTATCTTCGTTGCAAAGCGTTATACAGGGTGGCGTAAAACTACCGTTATGGTTTGAATGTTTAATAACTTTTTAAATTTATTTATATTTTTTATTTTTATTCCAGAATTGTGTGAAGAAAACTTGGGGAATTTGAAATGGAACACTACGCAACAGAACAGCGATCAACAATTGTTGAATTTTATTTCGAAAATCAACGGTCAATTGTTTTGACGCAGCGTGCTTATCGTCGTTTTTTTAATGTGCGTACTGGACCTTCAGCACCTACAATAAACTGCCTGGTTGCAAATTTTGGACAACATGGTACAGTAAGACACCTTTCATGTTCCGGAAGACCACGTACGGTCCACAAGGAAGAAAATATCCAACGTGTTGTGGATAGTGTGCAGGACAGTCCAGAAACGTCAACAAGAAGACGTTCGGCCCAAATGGGGCTATCGCGGAGGTCCGTTCAGAGGATTTTGGCCACATTGCACATGTTCCCGTATAAGGTTAAGCTTGTGCAAGAATTGAAGCCGATAGACTACCAAAAACGGCTTGATTATGCCATTTCATTCCAAACCATAATGGTAGTTTTGCGCCACTCTGTATTATAAAAAAAAGTTTAATTATAAAATTGTTCTGGAATATGATGTAAGATCCACTAATATCTGAAGACCTTTTAGTTCAACTCAAAAATGTGCATTTGGACCAATGTGGTTTTTTAAACATATGTTAATTTTCTTATGAGTCATCTTGGTGTTATCATTTAATATTTTTAAACGATTGCAGCGCTTTAAATATATACCCATATTTTTTAAAAACTTTTAGAGTAAGAGTGTAAAAAAAAAATCCAATTTTCACGAATGTGAAAATAATTTTGAATTTATTAATGTAAAAGTTAATTTCAGTATTAATTATTATCACGGTAGTGAGTTTATATTTCAGTCTCATTTAAAAAAAAATAGTATAACAATCGAACATTGACGTACCAAACGATGTAAAATAGTGTAAAAGTTTTTGGTAAGTAAATACTTTAACAAAATGTTCGGTTTTTTTTTAAATTGTCTGATTCTGGTAACTTAATTATTTATTATTTTCAAAGTAATACTACTCCAATGCACAGAATTGGCTCTTGAGATTGGTGTAGGAGTTAAACATGTTAAACAATAATAAACTGGGCTATATAAATAATGAATATTAAGTACTAGAAATTAGGTAGAATTAATAGGTGTAAATATGGCTAATAATTTCATATATTTATTTTTTGGATTTTATTTAGTTTTTGTTTTTAATTTTTTTTAGGAAGACTGTTAACATATATTTTATCCCTTTGTAAATATAATTTCTATGCATTTGTTTTGTAGAAAATAAAGGAATTGAGATATGGTAATTATCCCTTAAGAGGAACGGCTGTGCTGCCTGTTTCATAAAAAAAATATTTTGGTTTTGAGGCCGAAATATTAACTTAAACCTAATAATTTTTTTTCGTCAAAAAGTATAGGAAATATCTAGTACGGATTAGAAGTAATTTATTTATTTTTGTTTTACATTATGAAATATAGGTCATTAAAGGAATTGATTTTTCACTATTTTAGAGATAACTTTAATAATTATTTGGTGGTTAACGGTGATGTAAAAAAAAGTTTTATCCCGTCTACTTTGAAAATATAATTTTCCATATCACATTAAATAGCAAATGTGATAATTTTTTAAGTAAATACAGTAAACCCGCAAATAATTTTCTAAGTTGCCTCTAAAATTATGATTTTTATTTCATGGCCTATACCTTTATAAATTAAAGCAAAAATAAATAAAATGCTTCTCATCCATAATAGATATTTACTAAACCTTTAATTTAAAAAAAATGTATCATCCAGTTTGAATGGGTATTTTGGTCTCAAATCCAAAAGTAAGTCATGTATGAAACAGGCGTCGCAGCCGTTCCTCTTAATGAAGAATTTAGTTTTGATTGTTTTAATGTGATATCTTTGAATATTTGTAAAATTGAGACTTTTTTTATTGATATTTTCAATTTTTGAAAATTGGGAAATTTTGTACAATGTTTAAGGGAATGGGGATGGCTTTTTCAGTACTGATTTAATAATAAGTCATTCAACCACCTTTACAGGGCTTAAATTTTTTTCATATGTACTTCCCCATCCATTAATTCCATAGTAAATTATTGAATGGATTCTTTAATCATAATAAACTTTCAAAAATATATCCTAAGAGTATTTCTTAATCATCTAAATATAATTAATATATATAAGTTCACTTAATATATATGTCTCTTTCATTTCATATGTCGGTCTTCAATTACTCCAAGATCTTTCAGCATGGTTTAAAAAAGTACATTAGCCATTAGAGAAAGTTTTTTTGGATTTTTTTTCTGTGTATAATTATTTAATTGTCGGGGTGAGTTCCTAACTTACTTATTGAGAAAGGAATATAAACGTATTTTGGCATTTATTGATAGCAGGTTTGTGTTTTGGGATTTGCATATACATATTTGCATTTACCTTTACGATATTTCAATCGTGACATTTTACTATGTTTATTTCAACATTCGTGATAAAACAGCAACGGACCCAATACAGTGCCTTGTGGTATACCAAAATCACTTGAGAGGGGTAGACTGAAAGTGTTATTTATTTTTGCAACTTGTGTTCTTTTGCGTAAGTAAGATCTTATCCAATTTAATGCTTTAACATTTAATTTTTGTATTAGTGTGGCATGAGATATGTCGAAAACTTTTTGGAGATCAACAAAAATACCAATACATTTCAAGAAATTAAAATATTCATTTTTTTTTTAATAGGTATTATTATAAAATTTAATAAACGTACATTTATAAACAATTCTGCTCGATAATTATTATTACGCGTGACAGCTGTTTCGCCTTCTGAAGGCATTATCAAACTGTGGTAAAGCCACTTACAGAAGATCTATTTATGTTATTTCTATGTATATACCCTCACTTATAATGAAAATCTTAAAAAAAATTGAATACCTGAAATAAATAAAGCAATAAGTACCAAATAATAAAAATTTAAAGTAAATATGTAGAAATGGTCCTTGTGCCATCGCCAATACCCCAAATAAAGTCTCGAGTGCCAAAAAAATAAATTGTTGCTTCTCATGGTGTTGCAAAAACGAACAAGTCATAATAGGTACCGGGTGTGTTTTTCCCATAAAATAGCACTAAGTGCCATTATGCATTAGTCGTGTGTAATAAAATGACTGAAAATGAATGAAGTACCAATGGCTAAATGACCTAGTCGGCTACACAGTCTTTTTTAGTAATTTCTCACGAGGCACTTAGATCTTTATGTGTGAAATGACTAGTGGTACTTAACGCCTTTTATAAATTCTAAACTAAAATACCTACATCTTTAATTTTATAGTACATTTATTAAAAAAAAAACTATTGTTTCTGTAAGGCCTTACATTTTGTCGTAAAATATAATAAAATTATGTTTCCTAACAATTAGTGTTTTTCATCAATAAAAACCCGATACACCAGCTCAACATTTTTGGCACTTAGTGCTATCACCAATGCTCTTATTAAAGTCCAACAATAGCCCTAAACATCATTTTGCAGATTTCTAACTCAAGCAATACCACAACTGATTTATCTGTAAATTCTATACGGGTAGTTAGGAAAATGTACAAGGTTTCAAAAGACAAAAATCCGTACAGTGTAATAATTAAATTCTATGAAATACACCCCAAAATGTCTGAAAATAGGTACAGTTTAAAAGCCAGTGAAAGCAAGTATGAACGTTTTATGTAATATTCCAGTACGCATTTCATATAGAATTTAAAAGATTATATTTTGAGGTTTATTGCCTTTTGAAGCATTTCACATTTTTCTAATTACAAGTATTGAAATTACAGATAAATTGTTCGTAGTATTCCTTGAGTCAGCAACCAGCAAAGTGTCTTTTTTTTGGTGCTGACCGTTAATTTCCCAGTAAATTGTCATATATTATTAATGGTTATTACAACGTAATGTTTCCCTACATAAGGCGTTTAAAGGGTTATAATAAGAATGATGATAAATGTTTATACCGGTATGTGGGGAGGTTAGTGCAGTCCCACACATTTCATACAAAATATACATGAAATAGTTATAAAAAATATACAAAATTGGTACAAAAGTTTAAAAAATAAAATAATTATAAAATAGTAGGTGAATGATACATCACACATAAAACAAAAACTAAAATATACATGTATTTTTTTAAAATAAGTACACGAAAATAAAGACTTTAAGGAAGTGCGAAATTTAAATTATCAGGGGTCAATATCTTTCTCCAGTATACGTCGATGCTGGAGGCTGGACTGAGGCGGGCATCTATGATGAGGATATTCCAGGAGCTGTTTATTCTTTCCCTCATTCCCTCCGCGAATATTCTGGAACCGCTGCATTATATGGGGAGGCCAAACATTATGCGGAAGGCATTATTATACTGTACACTTTCCATGCTACTCTTTTTATAGTTTTCCCAGAGTTCGCACGTGTACAAGGTTGCGCAGAATCAAGGAAGTGAGTCCTTTTCACAGTGGTACTACAAAGGCGAAATCTTCTAGTGAGCATGTTCGATTTTACGCTGAGAGCTCGTCTTTACCTATCAATATCTACATCATCCATCAGAGTACTGGTGAGTATGTGTCCTAGGTATTTGGTTCCTTCAGTCACCTTCAGGATCACACCGTTCAGGGTAGCTGCAGGAATACTAGTCAGGCCTTGTCCATATCTTATGACCAACAGAACCGTTTTATTGGGGTTATAAGACATGTTTATAATATTATGGTGTTTACACATGACTAAAGGTCATTAAGGTGGGGTTATCGGCCTTATTAATTTTAAACAGAAGAATGCATTATTTCAATGTCTGTACACATACATATTTAACTTTGAATACTAGTAATCACAAATACGTAATCTAACTTAGAATGATAAAATAATAAATTAATACATTTATTGCCTTTACCTTTGTATTCATTCCTGACTATTACAATGAGCAGTAATAAATAAGTTATGTTAGTTAGTTAAGTTATAAAAAATATGTTTTTCTTATGTAAGTTCTCCTAAAGAGGAGAGGTAAATCGGAGAGGTATAATTTATCTCTATATATAAAAAAAAATTATGTTTGTCTGTCTATCCTCGATTTTCTCAAAAATTACTCGACCAGTTTGGCTGAAAATAGCACAGTTTATTCTTATTGCCGCTGGGAAGGTATATCTATGGGCTAACCTCAATACAACATGGCGGGTTTGATGATTTTCATACTAATTTTAAAACGTTATAGCAACAATTTTACATATTGGATTTCATTCAAACTACTTTAACCTTCCCGGCACTAATAAAAACAAACTGTACTATTTTAAGCGAAACTGGTCAAATAATTTTCGAGAAAATCGAGGACTAATAAACAAACTTACATTGATTTTTATATATATATGGTATAGATAATAACTATAACAACTACATATATGCAAAAGCGTTAAATTTTGAGCGACTGATTCGAAACAACGTTTGTCGCCATACCCCTTTGCATTTTGTAAAACAGAACGCAAACTGCTAAATATTTTGATCACACCGTTGATACTAATGTTGATGTATCGGACGACTGACTAAAAATATTTTGTTGAACCGAGAAGAATATAATTTAAACTTTTATTTTAAGTAGTTTTCCCTTGCACTTCTAACTAAAATCTATGTTTTGTTTGAAGGTTTAGATCGTATTAAATTACCACTTCCAATACCTTCCCCGTTCATATATAAAACACACATGGCCCGCACTTATTCATTGAATCCATTTTTTATATTCACCGTTTTTGAAAGGTTCTGCTAGTATTCTTCTTTTTAATGGCTTCCTCATTGCTGATGATCGTGACCCCCACTCCAATCTCCCTCGTGTACAAGTCTCCTCCACTGGAGAGCTGTGGACACCAACGTTCCGAACGCCTTCGATATTTGGTCAATCCAATGAATTAGTTACCTTTCTTTGCTTATCTTGCCTTCTTCTTTGCCAGTGACCATGACCCTCTTCAGAGTGGAGTTCTCGGTTTTGCAAGCAATGCGTGCAAAGTATCTGAGGATACGCTGTAGGCAGACAGTTGATAGCCTATTGTGGATGCCAAGCTCTTCCGTAATTGATGTATCTGTGCACCTGGCTATCCATGGAATCGCTTCCTTTCGCTGGCTCTGATTGTCCATTTCTCCATACCGGAATGAAACACTGGGAAAATGAGCGCCTGAACGAGTCTTATCTTGTTGCTCATCATTATGCCTCTGTCACTCCATATCTATTGCATTTTGCTGACTTATAAAATAATATATAGTTAAAGTAAACGTTATTACATTTGTTATCAATATCCTACAAAATAATTAAGATTATTTTTAGAGGCTTTTTTAGAACACCTAATGATGGACATAGAATAATAATCGCTATCGACTTTGAATCCATTCGCGATCGACGGTTTGGGCATCGCTGATCTAGTATAATATACTATGTATATATATTATAAGATAGCCACTATATTATAGCGGCTATCTATACTGATAAAAGCTATCTGATATTTAAACCAAATGTATATAAGTGACATTCCGTCTTCTCATTTCAGTTTTTATTCAGACAATCTGTAGCCAACTTTTAACAGACCATTCTCTGCGCTGCAGTACTACATCTCTAGCAAGTTATCATCAATTTTTTTGTAAAGTATTTAGTGATTTATGACGACCTCTGTGGCATAGTGGTAGAGATCATTCTGATCGTGACTCCAAACCCCAGCGAGACCGAAAAAGTCTTCTAACAAACTATCAGCGATTTCGACCGGTAAATATACTCATACACACCCATATTATATAATCTTTTATTCATTAGGTTGTAGAAAGATTCTTGACAATTTGTATATTTTTATTAAAAAATTACGATTTAGCTAATTTTCTAAATTTAACAAATAAAACCGAACAATCGATTTCACAGGGTCAAATATTTTATTCACTTGATGGTGTCAAGTCTTCCTTTAGCGTCTCCAAATTCTTCTACCATTCCCCTTCACATCATTTTCCTCTTATACTTTTCCCCTTTCATCTGCTTTATCTAATCGTATTAATATTTTATTTATTTATTTTATTTATTACAAAAAAAATTTACATAATTATAACATAATACATCATATACATAATTTTTTTTAAATTCCTATTGATCTACTCTCCATAAGTTGAGCACCAGTAGCTCGTGATCATTAAATACAAGTAAATACTACATGTGCAGTGAGTGAATTGGTGAGATACTTTCTCGCTCTTAACTGTCTCGTTCCTTTCCTGATTCAACAATCGCAGGTCCGTAAATTAAAAATACAATTCTCAATCGCAACCATCGTCATGGTTGGTTGCCAATAATTATCTAGGTATTTTGTTTTTGAGATGTTTATGTATTTAGTTTAAATTTGTTAGTTTTGATTTTCTCAAGTATCTTTCATAACCCTTACCTGTTGTATAAATAAGTGGATCGTCTTGCACTCGCACTATTTTTTTTTTAATAGCAGCACTAAGAATGAAATATTGCTAGGTATGTCAAAATTAGACTGCTAAATAATTTGTTCTACGTTTATATAAAACAATGTTATGCATTATATTGAAATAACGTTTTTTGTCTCCCGGTTTGGTATCATACAACATCTTGTGACATCCTTTTCTACTATTTTTTTTCAGAAACAGGAACCTACAAACCTTCGCAGCAATGGAATTTGATAAACAATTGCTGGTGGAGCAGTCAAAAACAGTGCTGATAAATTCCCTCCTGGAGTCACCAACAGAGCATCCTTTGGGCATCCTTGAAACAGACCCTTATCCTAACGACTTCAACCTGGCCTTGTTTGCAAACATGGTCAACATCCAGAAGATGCCAAGTGAAACAGATGCAGGTTACGGGAAGAGACTGGCTCCACCCGAGGGCTGGCGTCTCCTGGTTACTGGCCGTTCCAAAATGGGCCAAACCAACGGGTATTTTGGTGCAGTTTTCGTGCACGCTAAGTCGCAACAAGTAGTGGTGGCCCACCAGGGAATTATTCCTTCAAGCACGCAAGCACTGATCACCGATGCTTCCGGCATCCAGGGAACCCACTACACGGGGATCACAAACAGCGCTGTAACTTTCGTGGAGTCTATTCGGCAAGCGGTGCATTCAGCAAATGATCAACATGGTAGGAGTTATAACGTCGCAATAACGGGCTACTTCTTCGGAGGCTGGCTCGCCCAGATCACGGCATTGACTGTCAAGTACTTGATGGAGTTCAGAGGCAATTTAATCATGAACACCAGCGGCGGAGTACACGCTAAGACCGTGGTATTCGACAGCCCTGGGGCAAAGGCCACTTTGAACCAAATACGGGAAGATAAATTTAAAAGTCAGGCGGAAAATGTTTCCTTAGATGCATTGAACATTACGGTCTACGTGTTGGCTCCTAACAGAGTTAACACTTGCGGTGCACATCTCGCAAAAGTCCACCGTATTTTTACCAATTTACCCAAGCTGACCGTTGGTAATACGTCTTTTGGGATATACACGACGATGACTAATGACATGAGTAGTTTTATCCAAGCTTTGTGTAACACTCCCAAAATAAACGAATTGGTGGACTGGGCTAAGGGCGCCGCTGATTTTTCTGCCCTTTGTGGCAACTATAATCAGGGCCAAAAAATGAACGTAAATCAATATAATCTCCTACTTCTTGAACACCTCAATCGCTATAATATGAAAGAATTTAAACCTCAGAACAACGATAATGTGGTTAAAGGTGATTTTAATTATTTTGCAGAAGATGAATTGAAAGTGCTTAATATGTTGTATTTTCTTCAGGAAAAGAAACCCGGTGTTGAAATTCTCAAGGAGTTCGTTTCACAAAATAAACTTCGAATTGAAAATTCAAAGCTTTTTCCGGAATTTGAAATTGATCTTTACAATAAAATTATAATATGCAAATCTAGACATTCTTTGGAAGAACTCATCAAGCGCCTAAAGCAACTGATGCGGTGGCTGGGGCCACAGTTCACGGAGGCGGTGGAGGAGCAGATCGTATCGTTTCATAGAGATGTTATGATTGAACGACGTCGACAGAGTGTTGATTCATTTTACCGCGCTGAAGAAACACGATATCTCAATTCGCTACCAAAGACATCGCTAAACTTCAACGACTCAATAGGCCTACGGGACTTTTTGCTTTCAGACACCGATCGAGTTCTCTGCGTGGTTACGCAAAATGGTGTGTTCGAGATAACCCGTCTTCACAATATATTCACTCAACTACAAAACGTTGATAGTACTTCTGAATCTATTTACAAATATACCCGTGAAAGTCATTACGCAATGTTAGATTGGCCACGGCTACAGAAACTGCATAAAATGTACGGTTTACCCAGTGACCAAATTGACCTGATGGTAGTTGACGGAAGTTCATCTTCAACCGTGAGTTTTGAAGATTGCACGTTTTTAAACAATTTCGTACATTGCTCCTCTCCCAAAATGAGAAAACTTGTCTTTGTATCATCCAAGCGTATAGAATTATTAAATTATTTACAAAATATTAAAATATTTACTACCGATCGAAAAATTAATATCATGGACTTATCCGAAAACTCGCATAATGTCATATTAGAAAAAGTTAAATCTGGTGAATTATAAAAATATATTACCTTTGTTTCTTAAAACGAGAGTAGAACGCCTAAATCGAATTGAAATATAAAGTCACAGAATTATGACAGCTCAACATATTTTCGTACAACTAATGTCTTGGCGGTTAATAATTTCCTTCCAAATTTGTGACTTGTATTTTCGAATTTAAACCCAAGAAAAACCCTTATCAAGCCACATTCTTGCATTGTATATTTCAATACAATATATCACATTTCCTAATATTTTTTTTTCTTTTAATATTCTAAGTACTATTTTTTAATAATTTTACTTTAGTCATAAATAATTACCAAAGTTGCCTCCAAAATAATTAAAAATCGACCTCTTCTATGCATTTTACGAATATTAACAAAATAAATAAATAAATTTAAAAAACTGAGAGATTACTAGATATTTGCTGCACCTTATGATTAAATAATAACAAAAAAAAAATTATTTTTGGGACTTTAGCCTTATCATACAAAACGGGCCCTGTTTCATGGAAAGAACATGGAAGTCGCATACCTTATTTTTAAATAAATAGAACATTTTTATAATTTCTTCAAACGATTGGTATTCACTTTTTGGCGTGATTATTAATTAATTAATTAAAAAACACACTTTGTTTACAGCGCTTTATAAATATAGATAAATGTCTACATGTTTCGACAGCAATGCTGCTGTCATCATGAAAAAAGAACATTTTTACTTGGTTTAGAACCACTTTATTTTTGTATCGCCGGTCAGTTTCGGAACCATCGTTCCTTCTGGCAAAATTGACACTATCACATTTATAATACTACAAAATTATGGCCAAATATACGTTAGGTGTTAGTGGTGGTGAATGTGTGAAGAAGGATCCATTTGAAAAATCGATTTTGTTTAGAAGAGACAAAACGATTTGAACATTCTATCACACTATCCTTCCAGTTTTTTTTTATCGGATATTCATTTTGTCACCTTGTTTAGGACTTAGCCAGAGATGACAGTTCGACCTTGTGAGGGTCCGCCATTTTGGGTAACATACATCCTTATACTCTTAGAAAAAAAATTGAACTACAGGCATTAATCATAGCAGTGGTGCCAAAATAAAATATTAAATGTCCAGTACTAGCGTAAAGCCCTTTTGAACTGATGTATTATATGGTACATTCTTCCCCGCAGGCCTTAAATTGTCAACGCATATTTTAAAAAGGTCTTTAGAATGAAAATTATATAAATAGTGGGATAATGGGATCTTAACTGGATTGAAAGCCCTAACCAAGGAATGGAAAAGGGACAAACATGTGGTCGTAAAGAATTTACTAAACTTGCTTTTTGTACTTGCTGAACGAAATATTTAATATGTTTTTTCCTGTACTATTCTTTACATCTCTTTATCCTTGATAATTACACTTTTTTCAAGATGTATCATATTGCCATACTGTATCAATACTAGCTTTTTCCGTTCTATTTTGTATAATGGCACTTAATATGACCTAAACTTGTCAATTTGACTGCCCTAAAACGGGATTTTTTTCCAGTTGGGCAGTCAAAGCTTTCATAGATTTTATTGTTCAATAATGTGTGTTTCAAATAAATAAATAAATACAAGCCACCCTTACGAAGCGACTGAAAAACGAGGGTTTAGTTTTGATTTTCATGAAAAATTAAATTTGTTGTTATTTGTTATCTGATTTTTTTGGTGAATTATGTACATTTAGAGATAGAAGTTCTGAGATTTTTCGACAAGTTTGAGGTAACAAAAAGTGTCATTATTTGTTGACAAGTCAATATTTTGGAGGAATTTATTATTAAATCGTCATCAGTCTGTCAGCCTAAGCATAAATCCAAAGTTTCAGTTCAATCTAACTCAAGAATCCCGAGAAAACGGCATGTGATTTCAGACCCAAGGCACGTTTGCAGATTTTTGTGTGTTTTGTTAGAATTTTTCTTTTGGAAGAATTTTTTTTCTAAATATTCGTCCTCTTCAAAGTCCATCTGTTTGTCTGCTTTAATAGCTTAACTTGATTGTTTTGTAAATTAAAAAAAAAAATATCTGCCATAATTATTACAGTTCGTAATTGAATTGAGTATTTTGGTCTCTATAAGAAATAATAAATATGTATATTTAAGTTTGTAAATGAATTGAATATTTTGGCCTATAAAAGAAATAATAAATACGTATATTTATGTTTGTGACCGAATTGAGTATTTGCCCCTATAAGAAATAATAAAGTGTATATTTAAGTTTGTAAAATGAAATTAGTTATTTTTGGGCCTATAAAAGAAATAATAACATAGGTATATTTATGTTTGTGACCAGAATTGAAAGTATTTGGTCTCTATAAGAAATAATAAATATGTATATTTAAGTTTGTAAATGAATTGAATATGTTTTTGGCCTATAAAAAAGAAATAATAAATACGTATTTATGTTTGTGACCGAATTGAGTATTTTGGTTCTATAAGAAATAATAAATATGTATATTTAAGTTTGTAAATGAATTGAATATTTTGGCTCATAAAAAGAAATAATAAATACGTATATTTATGTTTGTGACCGAATTGAGTATTTTGGTCTCTATAAGAAATAATAAATATGTATATTTAAGTTTGTAAATGAATTGAATATTTTGGCCTATAAAAGAAATAATAAATACGTATATTTATGTTTGTGACCGAATTGAGTATTTTGGTCTCTATAAGAAATAATAAATATGTATATTTAAGTTTGTAAATGAATTGAATATTTTGGCCTATAAAAGAAATAATAAATACGTATATTTATGTTTGTGACCGAATTGAGTATTTTGGTCTCTATAAGAAATAATAAATAAGAAATAATAAATCAATTCATTTACAAACTTAAATATGTATATTTAAGTTTGTAAATGAATTGAATATTTTGGCCTATAAAAGAAATAATAAATACGTATATTTATGTTTGTGACCGAATTGAGTATTTTGGTCTCTATAAGAAATAATATGTATATTTAAGTTTGTAAATGAATTGAGTATTTTGGCCTATAAAAGATATAATAAATACGTATATTTATGTTTGTGACCGAATTGAGTATTTTGGCTTATAAAACAAATTTCAGAGTGGAAGATACTCTCAGTATCGCCCTGGTGAAAGACCACCATTCAGAATTAAAATGTTGCTTGAAATGGCTTTTAGCCGTGTTTGCTGACCACATCTGAATAGCCAGGTATTTCCCCACCTTTCACTTCCCCTTCTCCTTTTCCTCCCCAATACCTTCAGCCTCACAACATTCCCAAATGGGGGATGCCATAGTCTCAGTGGCTCCAGATAGTTGGGAGCAGTTGAGACTCTTGTGCGGTATTCATATTTAAAAAAAAAGTATATTCAAGTTTATATTTGAATTGAATGTTTTGATCTATATAATAATATTTAAGTTTGTACATTATAAAACACAACCATGTGATGTTACTGAAAAATGAATAAATATTTTAAATTTATTCGATATTTAATCCTAATACTTGCTCTGAACAATAATATTTAATTGAGTGAACCCCTTGAATGATTTTTCTCTCATAATAACTTGATTTTTTCTTAAGGCTAGTATTTTTTTCTTGGATAATAATAGTATTTTGTTTTTGTTTTTTCACAATATTATGAACACCTTATATTTGTAATTCCTAGATGGAAAATATTTAACAACGTGCATGTAATATTGGCGTTAAAATACCCAATGTAGGCGTTAGTAAAATGATATATGTAATGTTAGATGCATATTTGAATATTCCGGCTACAGTCGTTTGGTTCGCAATCCGCCCGCCAGAGGCACTGACATGTTGCCTCTGTCGACTAAGCGGAGAACTACTGGACCGAGACGTCACTCGCGATGGTCGGGCAGCCGGGAGATCCCAACGGCTAGATTGGATTCGAATGGAAGGATAAACATAATATTTCCGATTATTGTTATTGTAAGCGTCCTGACTGAATACATTGGATTATAACCATTCGAATTATATTTATCGCTGACAATACATATGTTTAAAAATTGTTTGTAAATTTAATTTGTACAAACATTCCCAAGCTACGAATAACATGAAAATGAATTTTTTTAAAAAACGTAGTCGCTGAAACTGTTCATGTCTCTGCCTAACAAAGAATGCGCGATGGGAAGAGAAGATTACAACTTTATTTATTTATTTGTAAGAATCAAACAGCTTTTAATACAGATTTATATAATAGGAAGTTTTATAAAAGGTAAGTCAACAAAGTTTCCTATGCTAAAAGTGGTTAAGTAAAGATGTTTCAATAGAAAAAAAATAAGAAGGAAGGGGAGAGAGGAGGAGGAAGGTAGGATCGGGATACGAGATGCTCTCGATACATTTTATACTCGTGCATCGATTTGTGGTCGTACATGTTCGATATTTTGAAAGGGTATTGTGAAGGATGTCGATATTTTAAAATTGTGCGTTATATTGCGCACAAATACGGGGAATTGGAGAATTTATCCTAATATTGATCCTGAATGTGAATGTTTATAAAGTTAATGAGCTCTAGCGAGTCCAGAGCAATTCATAATTTTAAATAACAAGGTTTGAGCAAATATTAGGCGTCGCGTTTGAAGCGTGATGAAGTTATGATATTTTAAGTATTCGGTATTATTTGCAAAGTGTAAATTAAATTTATAATTTCTATGCTTAAAGAATTTAGGTTGAATGCTTTCAATTCTTTCAATATGAGCTTGGTATAAAGGTGTCCACATGGGTGTGCAATATTCTAAGTGAGGGTGGATATACACTTTATGCGACGCTAATAGGCCTTCCACACGACTGGTTTGCCCGATACTAAAAAAGCCATGGAATCGAAAGGTTCAATCATCCGGTCATCCTTTCCCAAAGTCTAGCCTGCCAACTTTAGGAAAGGACGACCGAATGGTCAAACCTCATGACGGCATGGCTTTTTTATTATCGGGCAAACCAGTCGTGTGGCATGCCTGTAATAAGTCATTTACTTGTTATCTTACTCTGCAGTATTAGGGAACTTCCTCTCTTATTTACTTCATCATTGATAAATTTAATAAAAGCTTTTAATTTTTTTCTACAGATGTCACTCATTCAAGGGGTCTACTTACCGACTGTTATGATTTGATTATCTGGTAGATATTTGCAAATCTGTAATCGATGAAAACTTTATGACAATTGAAACTTCCCCAATAATATAAAGTAAATATTGGTCGATTTGCCTTCAGACAGTTCCTGGATCGATCCTTTGTTGTTACCACTGAATTTAGCTTTTGTGAATTATTATATTACTTGGATAGGCAGGCGGCGCCTTCTTAGGAAACATATACTATTATTATCCAAGAAAAAAAATTACTAGTCAATAGAAAAATATATATTTATAGAAGGAAGCAATCACTTTGCGGCTTGACATTATAATTTAAATGAAAAATGTTTTTGTTTTAAGACACATAATTTTATTTATATATATAGAAATATATATAAATAAAATAAAGTGTAAGTAAGTAAATAAATTAAATATTAATGTTCAAAATAACCATTATGTTCGCTTGATAAATTTGCCTATCTTAACAAACGGATTGCAATCTTTGGAGCACTGACGTCGGTTGGGAATGTTGTCCTTGTTCTACCGTTATTTCAATGGAAGATGCTCTGAGGAACTAGCGTCATTGATCCCTTCGGCACCGGTGCACAGTTGGGAAACACGCCAAACGCGCGTCCAACATTTGCGCATGGTTCACATTTGCCACATCATTTCTATGACTCGTTCTTGTGTTCAACAGTTCGACTATGGAATGATTTGCCGGCCTCTGTGTATCCTCTCTTCTACAACAAGGATCTCTCAAAGACCCAGGTTCACTACTTCCTATCTTCAAGAACACCCTCAATACAGCATCCCCAAAGATGACATAGGCTTTGCGGGAAAGTATTTCTCTCAATGCCTCCTGTGGGAGTGTGTAAAAAAACGATTAAATTTAAGATTAATGTAAAATATTTATTTATTTTTCAATAAAATCACATGGTTTTGTTTTCTTATGTACAAACTTAAATGTGGTATATATATTTAATTCAATTATAAACTCATGGTTACAAAAGTTATGGCAAACACATTTTCTTATTTATCATACCAAAAAATCAAGTTAAGTTATTAAAGCAGATAGACCGATGGACTTTGAAGAGGATAAATACATATAAAAAACCTTTCAAAAGAAACATTCGAAAAAACACACCAAATTTGCAAACATGCCTTGGGGTCGAAACTCAAATGCCGTTTTCTCAGGCTCCTTGAGTTAGATCAAACTGAAACTTTCGATTTTTACTTAGACTGACGGACTGAACATATTTAGTAATAAATTCTTCCAAAATATTGACTTGTTGACAAATAATTACACTTTTTGTTGCCTGACACTTCTTGAAAAATATCAGAAATTCTATCTCTAAATTTATAATTATAATTCCTTCCAAATACACTTAACAAATAAAAACACATTTAATTTTTCACAAAATTCTTGACTAAAACCCTATTATCAGTCGTTTTTTAAGGTTGACTACCTATTTTTAAACTAAGGACATCTTAAAATAAATATTAACAATTGAAGACCTCCCGGAAAGAAGGACTGTATAACACATTAGGTTAAACAGTGTTTTTTGGTGGAATAATGATCTTTATGGCATTACGCAGGTAATGAACATTTTCTCTTTTATTTTAGCAACACTGCTATGAATAATTTATATCTGTCGTTGAATGTTTTTCTAAGCGTCTTAGGATGTTGAAGTTACCCAAAATGTCGGACCACACAAGATCGAACTGTCATCCTTGGCTATTATAGTACTAAAAAAGGGGACAAAATGGATATCCGATACAAAAACTGAATGGATAGTGTGCGCAACTGCGATCATGTAAGAAAGTATGAAACAGGCTTCATGCTAAACTATCCAACCGGAATAAATGATATTTTATTTAAATCGAAAGGTAGTGCAAGAATCCAGTACTTTTTCGGTTGCTTTATTTATTTTTTGAAATGTAAAATGCATACGTGGCATAAGAGATATCAATTTTTAATGATATAGGAGGCAACTTTGGAAATTATTTATGACTAATGGAAAATTGTTAAAAACATGTAGTTAGGCTACTAATAGTAAAAAGACTACTAGGAAAAATGATATATCGTATTGAAATATACAATAATATATTGTATTGAAATATACAATGATATATTGTATTGAAATATGCAATGCAACAATGTGAGTTAATGAATACCATTTTACAATATGGTATAATCGGTTGGGGGGAACCTTTAAAAATAATCTAAGATTGATTTTGAAGGTCATCCTACGAAAACCATCGAAATTTCCAACTACACAGCTGTTTAAATCTTTTAGAGTCCTCAGTTTAAATAAAATCTTCAAAAAAAAACACATTGTTACTAATTCACAAAGACCATCTCAATTCAAAAACTTGTACAAAAATAAGTAACCATCCAATATCACGTGCCTACTTAGAAATCCCTGAATTCAAAACTAGTGTTTCTCAACTCCACTACGTCTATCACAAGGTATACATTTTTTAATGCCCTCCCGTATAAAATCAAAACAGAAAAAAATTATAATTCTTTCAAATCACAAATCAAAAAATTATTAGATAAGTCCAACAATAATTACTAGTTTTTAATAATTAATTATTTTTATTGAGATTTAAAAACCCCATTGTAATATTTAATCATTGAAGAAAATAATATTAACATAACCTAAATGAAAGATGAAACTGGACAAAATGACAGAAACTAAAAAGATTTCAGTCACATCTGGGACTCGAACCCAGGTCCTGCAACAAAAAAATGCAACATATCCTGTAGAAATCAGGTCTTGCGAAATATGAATATACTTTATATCTTGTATGTGCATTATTGTTGCATTTCTAGTATCACGTACTTGTAGTCTTTCAAAAACATTATGTATATTACATTCTTGATGTACTTTTATTACTATTCACTACTGTCGCTAGATGGCGGTGCTCCGCAACTCAATCACGAGAAATCTTTCTGTATTGAGTTGGGTATTTTTTGTTCAATAAATTAATACTTTTTTGTAATTAGCTATTATATCTGTACTATTAAATATTCTATATGTATGTATATTAAATACAAAATAAAAAAAAGGGTTTTTCTCGGGTTTAAATTTGAAAATTCAAGCCACAAATTTGGATTCTAACTTAAACATTAGGAAATTACTAACCGCCGAGGCCTTAGTTGCACCAAAATGTTTTGAGCTGTCAAAATTCTGTCACTAGATATTTAAGCGTTCATTACATTTTTAGAAACAATGGAAACATATTTTTATAATTCACCACATTTAATTTTATCTAATATATTATTTAGCGATTTTTCGGATAAGTCCATAATATTAATCTTTCGTTTTCCAGTAAATATTTTAACGTTCTCTAAATAGTTGAATATTTCTATTCGCTTTGATGATACAAAAACAAGTTTTTTCATTTTGGGACAGGAGCAATGTACGAAATTGTTAAAAAACGTGCAATCTTCAAAACTCACGGTTGACGATGAGCAACCGTCAACCACCATCAGGTCAATTTGGTCACTGGGTAAACCGTACATTTTATTCAGTTTCTGTAGCCGTGGCAGATCTATAAACGCGGAATGACTATTATTGATATATTTGCGAATAGGTACTTTTGTTTCAACTGGTACAAAATCAAGTTTCTGTAATTGAGCGTATATATTGTGAATGCGAGTCATCTCGAATGCACCATCTCGAGTAACCAAGCAGAGAACTCGATCGGTGTCTGAAAGCAAAAAGTCCCGTAGGCCTATTGAGTCGTTGAAGTTAAGCGATGTCTTTCGTAATGAATCGAGGTAGCTTATTTCTTCAGCGCGATAATGTGAGTCAACGGTCTTTCGTCGTCGTTCAATCGTAACATCTCGATGAAAAGTTACAATTTGTTCCTCCACCGCCTCCGTGAACTGTGGCCCCAGCCACCGCATCAGTTGATTTAAGCGATTGATGAGTTCGTCCAAAGAATTTATAGATTTGCATATTATTATTTTATTATAAAGATCTAGTTCAAATTCTGGAAAGAGTCTTAAATTTCCCATTTGAAGCATATTTTGCGAGACGAAGTCTTTGAGAATTTCAACACCGGGTTTCTTTTTTTGAAGAAAATACAACATTTTGATCACTTTCAATTCATCTTCTCGAAAACAATTAATATCAAATTTAACAATTGTATCTTCATTCTGCGACTTAAATTTTGTCATATTGTACCGATTGAGATTTTGAAATAGGGAGTTACCTTGCTTATCCTTAAGTATCCATTCGTTTCCCACATTAGGGTGGTTAAATAAAGCAGAAAATTCAGCGGTGGCCTCAGCCCAGTCCACCAATTCGCTTATTTCGGGAGTATTGGACCTAAAGGCTTCGATGAAATTAGGCATGTCATGAGTCATCTTTTTGTACATACTAAAAGACACAATATCACTACCGACGTCCAACTTGGGTAAATCGATAAAAATACGATTTACTTTTCCGATATGTTCACCCTGAATGTTATGACGATTCGGAGCCAACACGTAGACCGTAATGTTCAATGCGTCTAAGGAAACATTTACCTCTTGACTTTTACATTGATTATCCAGTATTTGGTTCAAAACGGCCTTTGCCCCAGGGCTGTCGAACACAACGGTCTTAGTGTGGACTCCGCCGGTGGTATTCTTGATGAACACGGCGTTGGACTCCATCAAGCACTTGACGGTGAATGCCGTGATCTGAGCGAGCCAGCCTCCGCGGGAGTGACCCGTTATTGCGATGTTATAACTCCTACCATGTTCAGCGTTTGTTGAATATACAGCTTGTCGTATAAACTCTACGAAAGTTACTGCGCTGTTTGTGATTTCCGTATACGAGATTCCTAGAATTCCGAGAGCATCCGTGCGTAACAGAACGACGCCCTTGTGGGCCACCACTACCTGCTGCGACTTAGCGTGTACGAAAGCAGCACCGAAGTACTTGTTGATGTGGCCCATGTTGGAACGGCCAGTAACCAGGAGACGCCAGCCCTCGGGTAGAACCAGCCTCTTCTCGTAATCTGCATCTTTTTCATTTGGCATTTTCTCGGTTTTAACCATGATTGCAAACAAGGCTAGGGTGAGGTTGCTAGGGTAAGGATCTGTATGCAAAATGTCCAGAGGATGTCCCGCTGATGACTGCAGGAGTGAATTTATCAGTACTGTTTTTGAATGGTCCACCCGCAAATGATTACAAAATTCCATAGCGGCGATGGTCTATAGGCTTCTGTTCCTGAAAGAAATAGTACTACAAGATGTCACAATACACTATCTTTTGTCGGATGATGTCAAACGGGAGGATAGACAATGTTTTTACAATACTGCCAAACATTTTCACTTTTTTTTAGATATATTCTACACAGGAGGCCTCCAGGTAAATAATTTCCCTCGAGGCCTATGTCATCATTAGGGATGCTGTGTAGAGGGTCTTTTGTAGGATAGGAAAGAGCGAACCTGAGTCTTGAAGAAACTCACATTGTAGGAGGGAAGAAACACAAAGGCTGGCAGATCATTTCACAGCCGAGCTGTTGAATACAAGAACGAGTCGTAGAAGCGACCCGTTCTCATATGACAAATGTTAACCGTGCGAAAATGTTGGGTGCGTGTTTGTCGTGTTTCCTGAATGTGAACCGGTGCCAAAGGGAGCAATGATGCTAGTTCCTTGGAGCATCTTCCAATGAAATGCCGATAGAACAAGGACAGCATTAGCAAATATTGCAATCCGTTTGCTAAGATGGGGGAATCTATTAAACGGACCGCCCATGCCTGCACAGAATCAAGGGATTTTTTCAGATATTTTGGGGTTCCCGATCAGAGGTGGCTACGAAATTCTACAGTGGGGCGCACTTCTGATTTGTACAGGGTCAGCAGTTGCATACTCTTAAAGTATCTGCGGGTCCTGTACAGTACACCCTTCTCTTCGGAGGATTTACTCTGGCTTCAATGTAGCCCCCATACCAGAGCTGGTCACTTAGGATTACACCAAGCATATCAATGGAGGGCTTGTTGGGAAGATTGCTTCAGGTAAAGGAGACTAGATCGTCATTTCGATTATTTTTTTTACATGGATGTAACAATTTATTTATTTATTGATGTATTTCAGTCGCATCTGGAATTCTTTTTATTTTTTGTTATTTTTTCCGGTTTCATATTTCATTTGGGTTATGTTAATAATATTTTCTTCAATGATTAAATTATAAATGTTATCAACGATTGGTTCGATGATAATTATAAGCCGCTTTAATACTTAGAGCAGGCGAATGAGTTTATATTATCGGGGAAAATGTTTGCGGGACATTGAAAGACCGAAAAGGACCTTGCAAGAGGGATGAATGCAGCAAAATCTATTAATAGTTACTAATAAAAAGTACTCTGAAGAAGCGATGCTAGCGGTCAACAATGGAATGCTCATACCAACCCTGATGCATGGCAGTGAGGCATGGAACGGGTGGAGGAAGGAAGGAAATACACTTAATGCATGGATAATAAAATGGATCCTTGAGGCGTGTGTGTGAATAAACCATGTAGAACTAAATTACAAATGTGTAGATCAGGAAAGAATGCAAGGCTGAATTTAAAGGAAAAGTTGAAATAGTGAAAAAATTTGTGCAGTCTTTGAAGTGTGCGAAAAACGTTATTTCATAAAAATAAAAATGTACAAAAATCAAAAAGATTTTTATAATTAAAAAAACCTTTGTTCCAATTATTTATTTTCGACCGGACCGGTTTCACCCTATCACGGGCATCGTCAGATGGCACAATGAATACTAAATCTATGCTATATATAGCATCGATGTCGGGAGTGAGTTCCCCTGCTTTCTAATATTGTTTTTATTAATGACTTGAAATTTATTTTATTGCTGACGGTACTGTTTACTATTATGTTTTTAAAAAGTACTTTCGGGTTGGTTTATTACCCCCTGGAAGACGGATTACATTGCGTTTATTTACTGAATCTATGGGTTTTTCTTTTATTATATAAAGTCATTCGTGTCAGATTTTATTTGAACAGATGGTTCTTTCTAGATTTGTTATTTCCCTGTGATTTCCGTCTTGTTTGCTAAGATGAATTTTATAGCAGTTTTTGTCCTATAGTTACATGAACTACGGATAACCAGGTACATTTTTGTTGGGTCTTTAAAATATTTTTTGTATGTTATAATAAGTAAACATTAAGGTAATATCATTGTTAGAGTTCGCCTTGGATGTCTACGACAAAATTCCAAGTTGCATTTAAGGTTTTTAACCAAAAAAATCATTTTAATGTGGAATTTCACCATGAATTGACAGTTTCAAAATTAGAAATAGTACAAAAATCACATGAAATAATGTCACTACTTCACAAACGGTCGCTGAAATGCCCTTGGCTTTTCTACAAACAAATTAATAAAAGATTATGAAATATGGGTGTGTATATTTACCGATGGAAATCGCAGATATCAATTTGTGCTATGGTTTGATAAAAAAACAATGTTTTTCCCTCAGTCAAGAACAGATGGTCTTTACCACAATGCCACAGAGATTGTCAAAAATCGTTGGATACTTTAAAATTTCACAACAAATTGATACAACTTGCTAGAGAGATATTGGATTGCAGAGAATGGTTTGAAGTTGACTGGAGAGTGTCTGAAAGCAAAACTGGCTTGTGAAGACGGAATTCCCCCTTTATAATACATTTAGTTTGGATATCACATAGCACTTATCAGTATTGATAGGCCTTAGCTACTAGATTAAAAAAATAAAATTTACTGCATTCCAATCGGGATATTAATTAAATTATTAAATACTAGCTGACATGTATCCGGCGCACAATGGGGCAAGAATATGATAAGGTGTCATTTATTCATAGGGACATTCTTATGTTAAAATTTGGATGTGGCAAGTTAGGTTTTGCGAAAAAAATAGTTTATTAGGTAATATATACAACTTAGTGAAATAACTACCTTTTTTATTTTATTAATTCGCACTATCTGACATTTTTTAGTCATCATCACTATCAGAATCATGATAATCATCGTCATTGTCATCATCACTACCATCGTCGTGATCATCACATCGTCATCATCACCATCATCTCTACTATCATCACCATCATCTCTACCATCTTCACTATCATCTCTACCACCATCAACATCATCTCTACCATCATCACCAACATCTCTACCACCATCGCTATCATCTCTTCCATCATCACCATCATCTCTACCATCATCACCATCATCTCTACCATTATCATCAACATCTCTACCAATATCACCATCATCCCTACCATCATCACCATCATCCCTACCATCATCACCATCATCTCTACCACCATCATCATCATCTTTACCATCATCACCATCATCTCCACCATCATCTTGAGTACTAAGTAAATTTTAATTTGTCGGCTGTAATTATGGAGCCATCCACCGAGCAGTTCCACCGATTCTTTGCTTTTTTTGTCACCTTCTTTTTGCTCCTCATGAGAGGATCTGATGACAATAAAAACAAATTGAAAACATCAATCCTTGGAATTTTTACGGCTATATTTTCGGAAATGATGGATAATCCCCGAATTTTGTGGCATTGACGTACCACTGACACATTAACACAAAATATTTGACTGAGTCCAGTGCATACTTTTGGAATATTTCCACACCAATTTCATGGCCACATGATATAACAAACAATATAATATGCATTTTATTTATCAGTTCCAAATCTAGGTGTGTTAGAAAAATGTTTGAACTGCTCATAAATCTTTGTTTTAATTTAGTTTTGAAAACAATAGCGCTTGTTTTGTGTATGACTGACATGCATATTTGTGAATTACGATGTTAATAACATGATTAACGATATATTTTTAATCATTAAAGATAACATTATCAAAATATCAAATGAAATATGAAACAGAAAGATATTTTTTTGACATTATCTTTAATTTTTAAATATTATAATAAGGTTCAAGTTATTCCAATAAATAAAAGATTTATTTTCATTTCTTAAATCTCGGTACAAAATCTGGATGTTAAAAAGGAAAATCGCTATTGCGTCGCGTCGTATCATCGACCCGACTCCCAATAGTGTCTAAATCTTTTACGATGAGTAGCCCACTTTTAAAAAAAAGTAAAAACCCCAAATCGAAAAATCTAATGTGTATTTGGATTCTCTATATGATGTAGATTCACATTCACCGTTTTCCCGCTTGTACTGCGAGTTTTCGGACACCGTGTATGTAACTTTCTTACCATGTAGGTGTTGTATTTTTTAATCCATTGCTATTAAAAATATTACAAAACAAATAAAAAGGCCAATAATCAATCATAAATGTTATCAAAGATTGGTTTAATCATAATTTTGCTGTCGCTTCAATACTTGTGATGCAAGTGGATGAGTTGGTGTATTTGGGAGGGGGTTCACGGGAAATGGTAGATAAGGACATTGTGAGAAAGATGAATAGAAGAAAACCTATTACCTAATGGCGTCATTAATAAAAAGATATCTAAAGAAGTGAGGCTATCAGTCCACAGTGAAGTGTTAATACCAACCATAAAGCATGGGAGTTAGCCATGAAACTGGTAGAGGACAATACATAGTACGCTTAATGCTGTATAAATATGATCCTTGAGGCGTATGTATATTAAACCATGTGATGCGTGCCAGTGGGTGCGTGCAGATGCCAATCGGAATATTAATTATTACAATCTTTGCGATTGAGAATTGTATTTTTATTCTATGAAAGACCTGCGATTGTTGCATCAGGATAGGAACAAGACAGTTAAGAGGAAGAAATGGACTCACCAATTCACTCACTGCAAATGTAGTATTCACTTGTATTTCACTAGAGATAGTGCCCTGTGACGAGATTAAAGTTCAGCGGCCATTCGAATAGTTAGCGGACCTTGTGTTTGTAGTAGCGTTTATTATTATATTGAGATGGTAGGTAGATAAAATGGGGGGAGCGGGGCAAGGGAGATGCACATAATCGGACGCCATTATTAGGAGTCCAAATAGGTGACCAATAATTATGAACTGGCGTGAACACCATGTATGGTTTAATTACGAATGTGGAGATCTGGAAAGAATGTAAGGATGGTGTCAGCGTAATGAGCAAGGTTAATATATTAATACGAATAGAAGAAAAGCGGATGAAAGAGAAAAGGAGCACCAGGAGAATGTATGACACACAGATGAATCGTTGAAAAATTCGGATACGCCGAAGAAAGACTTTCCACCATCAAGTGGATCAAATATTTGACAAAGGAAATGTTACCAAATAAATGACATATTCACTTTATTGTAGAACCATGTAAAATCATTTAAAAAATGTTTTTTTAATCTGTTTTTGGAAATTTGATGAACGAAAACGAAAAACGAAAATTTTGCAAACGAAAAAATTCTAATTATAGAGAATCAATCTACAAGCCAATGATTAAAAAATGAAGTATCATGGGTGTGTACATTTACGGATAAAAATTGAAGATATCAATAAGTGCTTTGGTTTGGTAAAAAGGTTTTTTGGTCTTGCCGGGATTTGGAGTCAAGATAAAAAAGACCTCTACCACTATTCCACAGAGGTCGTCATAAATCACTGAATACTTACATAATTCACAAAAAATGACGATAACTTACTGGAGAAGTTTTGCACAGTAGAGAATGGTCTATTAAAAGATGTCTAGAGAGTGTCTGAAGGAAACAACTGGATTGGGAAGATAATAAAAATTATTTCATTCTTCTTATAATGGAATTTATACCCGCTAAGTTACTGGAAGAAGTTTGTCAGCTAGAGTTTAGTTCAAAAATTATATATAAAACAATTAATCGTACAAATAGTAGCGTAAAAATAGAAAAAAATGCATGCAACAATCTACAAAAGTTGACTACAATTACATTATAAAAATACCAAGATATCAATCACCAAGTATCATGTTGAGAAATACAATATAATAGTGCAGTTTTGTTACAGTAAGAATACATTCATAATATGATGTAGAAATAAAATAATTTTAAAGATATCCCCACATATCAAGGAGACAATCATATTTGTTTAATAGACAACATAAGAAATACCAAAATAGCGTCCATACAGCAGAAATCAAGGAGATGTACAATCAAGAAGACCATCATATTTAATAACATCAATACACAAGGTTGCTTTCCAAAATCCAAATCTTATATCAGTTTTTAAATTCTTATGGAAACTTGCAAAATATAAATGGAATAATGTATTCAAGGGTTCGTTGACCATATTTATTTTGAAACATTGGCACTATCATTCCTATATTTTGTTTGAATCGTGTATCGTGTACATGATCCACTACTTCCTTATACTGACTGTCCGATGTATGTTGCAGTACAAAGAGCACGAACAGGTAATACATTGATTGATCTGTACATGATATCAATGCCTCGCCTTTGCTTAACTGTTTTGCTTACAAGCAGCTTTACATGGCGTCTTCAATCAGCTGTACATGTTTTATGTTGGTCTTACATGAGTATCTCCAAGAAGTTATACCATACCTTAAGGTTGATTATGCTAGAGACAAATAAAATAATATCATAGTTTTGCTAGGGACATAAAAAATAACTTTATAGTATCTTCCTACAATGGCTCGAAGGCTCTTACAGAGATTTGAAATTTGCACGTCCCATTTCATGTTACAATCCACCGTAACACCTAGATACACATTCTGGTTAACTAATTCAATACTTTTACTCACGCATGGCTGTCTGATATTATTGTGAATGCAATAAAAGGAATGGGATATATTACAGGTGCCTCGCTGTACCTTGCATGCGGGGATCTTATATGCATCGATTTAGTTTTTTTTAGCATTAATTATTAAACTAGAGTCATGTGACCATTTTAGTAAAGAAATAATATCTTACTGAAAAAATTTCATTGCAGAATCCAAATTTTCATGGGATATTACAAGTACTGTATCGTCAGCGTATACATAGAAAAATTATCATAAGAAAAAAAGATAATAATTTTATCATAAGGGATACAAAGATAATATACAGTGTTGGACCTAAAATTGATCCCTGTGGAGCTCCTGTTGTGACATTTCTTCTTTTACTAAATTTGTTTGATAGTTTTTAGCTGGATTTAGCGGTTGGTTGGAAAGTTTTTGAATAGTTTCTGAATGTTTCCTCTTACCCCTATTGCCCTCAAATCGCCTTATATGTATTTGGTTTAGATACCAGTATAGATCAGGGATGCCCAAACGGTCGAACGTTACTAGTTTCAAAGTCGACCGCGGTCATTATTTCGTGTCCATCATTAGGTGTTTAAAAAGACATTTTATTTTATCTTTATAACTCTGCAAAACTCAACACCACCCCCCTCCCCTCTGCCTTCTCCAAACTGGTTTGCTAACTCAAGAAATACTACGAATGATTTATCTGAAAATTCTAAAATTCTATACCCGTAATTCGGAAAATGTTTTAGTTGGAATAAGGTTTTAAAAGGCAGTAATCCTCAAGCTTTAATATTTTAAATTCTAAGTGAAATACGTCTTGGAATATTACATAAACGATCAAAAATGCTTTCACTGGTTTTCAAAACTCCATAGATTTTCAACCATTTTGGGATGTACGTATATGAGTATATGTATTTCATACAGATTAGAATGTGAGGATTTTTGTCTTTTGAAACCTTACGCATTTTCCTAACTACTAGAGAATTGACAAAAAAATCAGTTGTGGTATTGCTTGATTTAGTAACCTGCAAAATGATGTCTATGGCCATTTTAGCACCAAGTGCCAAAACTGTTGAACTCTGGTATCAGGTTTTTATTGAATAAAAACATTAATTTATTGTTAGAAAATATATTTTTTAAAATATAAATGTAAGGCCTCATCTGTAAAATTGTTTTTTTTAAGTATTTAAAAATGCTAATATTTTAGTTTTGAATTTATAGAAGGCGTTAAGTCCCGCGACTCATTTCCCATAAAAGGATCTAAATGCCTCCCGAGAAGTTACTAAAAAAAGACTATGTGTAGCCAACTCGTCCATTTAGTCGTTGGTAGTTTAATCATTTTATTACTAAATACGACAATGCCCAATGGCACTTAGTTTCATTTTTCTTGGAAAACATACCCAGTACATTCGACTTGTACGACCTTTTTATAAATGTTACGTAGCTGGTGCAAAAATGGGTATCACGTGACCCTTACCTCCAGCCGTTGAAATGGTACTCAAGGCTAGTCAATTATTTCTAACGTCCAGGTAAGGTACTAATTACCTTACTTTTACATAGTTTTACATTGGTGTTTTACATCAATATTCGTTAGTTTTTGCAAATTTAATATTAATAAAAAAATGTAAAAAAATTTATCAATATTATTTTTTTTATGCTGTTTTACATTTAATTTTTTTTTCAGTAATCTTTTTGCTGGAGGAATACATTGTACCGAACGTAACCGCGCATCTTATCATATGACTACGAGGACGCTACTTTACGCTGTATTTACGTACAACCCCTTCCACATCGTTCGATAGACTGACAGAGGCGGAGCACGATACGCTGTATTTACGTCGTATCCCCTCTCCGCCGCCCAAGCAATAAGCAAGAACGCGATTGGTCAAACCCATCGAATGCACGAGCGATTTGCGCAATGCCCCGTTGAAAACTCAAATTACCCAAACTTTAAATTTAGGATTACGAGAGTCCCGCTACATTCATCATAAACAAACGTATATATATTAAACGGTGGGACTCTCGTTAACATTTCTGATTATAAATTATGTATACAATTGTCAACATTTAGTAGTTTTAAGAATTCTCCCGTACATTGTCGAGGTTGGGGCCCTCATAATAAACTTGTATGCTTGTTTATAATGTTAATAAATATGTTGGGAACAAGGGAGTTAAATGGGCGGAATCGGTCGAGAGAGTTCTATTAGTTGCATAATTTTATATATTTTAAACTAACCACGTATAAGCACAAAACGCTATACAAAACAATACCTCGATAACGCAGGGCGTATCGAGCGTACATCCACCAAACCAGCGCACGGGCCTATCGCGTCCGATAAATACTCCGCGGTAGGCAACCGTTCGTCAGTCTCACTCAGTCACTCTCTCTCACCCAGTCATCACGTGAACTCTCAACAAACTCGACCGCTCCGCTCTTTTCAACTCGCCGGCTTCACACTTGGACATCTTTACATCGACTTTGACTTCCACCCTTTGGAAAATTTGGACCAAGTCCACATACCTAGCAGCCCGCCGACTAGAAGACCCACCCCTATTTACAGTCAATATAGACGACAAGTGGTCCGATATATACATATAATGTGTAATTATGTCCATGTATAATTTCGTCTGTGTGTAATTCTGGCAGTGTAATATTAATAATAATAATAATAATCGGACCATTTCTATAGCGCCGCTTTTGTGAAAAATCACCTCAGGGGCGCTGTACAAATATTACTTCCTATTCTTATATTAGTACGTGAAATTTACGCCGGTGTAATTTCGTCACGAACCCGCTAAAACGTACTTGTACGTACGTATTTTAATAAATACTATAACGAAGTATGAAAGCACAACAGTGTAGAATAAGTATTTCTCTTGGTCAAAATTTGAAAATGCAAACAACAAATTTAGGTTCTAACTTAAATGTAAGGAACTTACTAACCACCGAGACGCTATTTGTACCAACATATTTTGAGCTGTCATATTTATATAACTAGATCTCGGATATGTCAACTCGATTTCGGCGTTTTTCTCGCATATTTAGAAACAGTGGCATCATATTCTTACACTTTTTGTCCCAAGTCGTAAGGAAATTCTCCAGATTTAACTTTTTCTAATATAATATTGTGCGACTCGTCGGAAAAGTCCATGAGATTTATTTTTCGAACTGCATTAACTATTTTAATGTTTTCCAAAAAGTTGAATATTTCTATTTCTTTTGATGAAACAAAAACAAGTTTTTTCATTTTGGGGGAAGAGCAATGTACGAAATTATTTAAAAATGTGCAATCTTCAAAACTCACGGTTGAGGAAGAGCTACCGTCAACCATCATCAGGTTATTTTGGGAAATGGATGAACCGTACACTTTGTAAAGTTTCTGTAGACGTGGCCAATCTAAAAATACGTAATGATTTTCACAGGTATATTTGCAAATAGATTTAGAAATAATATCAACGTTTTTTAATTGATTGAATATATTGTGGAGGCGGGTCATCTCGAACTCACCATCTAGAGTAACCACGCAGAGAACTCGATCGGTGTCTGAAAGCAAAAAGTCCCGTAGGCCTATTGAGTCGTTGAAGTTTAGCGATGTCTTTGGTAATGAGTTGAGATATCTCGTTATATCAGCGCGGTAAAGTGAGTCAATAGTCTGTCGACGTCGTTCAACCATAACATCTCTATGAAACGCTTCGATCTGCTCCTCCACCGCCTCCGTGAACTGTGGCCCCAGCCACCGCATCAGTTGTTTTAGGCGTTTAATGAGTTCTTCCAAAGAATGTCTAGATTTGCATATTATAATTTTATTGTAAAGATCTATTTCAAATTCCGGAAAAAGCCGAATTGAATTTCCGAATCGAAGTTTATTTTGTGAAACGAACTCTTTAAGAATTTCAATACCGGGTTTCTTTTCTTGGAGAAAATATAACATGTTAAGCACTTTCAATTCATCTTCTGCAAAACAATTAAAATCACCTTTAGAAATTTTGTTGTCGTTGTGGGGTTTAAATTCTGTCATATTATAGCGATTGAGGTCTTCAAAAAGTTGGGGTTTATATCGATTTATGTTAATTTTTTGTCCCCGATTATAGGTACCACAAAGGGGAGAAAAGTCAGCGGCGGCCTTAGCCCAGTCCACCAATTCGCTTATTTTGGGAGTGTTACACCCAAAAGCTTGGATAAAACTACTCATGTCATTAGTCATCGTCGTGTATATCCTAAAAGACGTATTACCGACGGTCACCTTGGGTACATTGGTAAAAATACGGTGGACTTTTCCGAGATGTGCACCGCAAGTGTTAACTCTGTTAGGAGCCAACACGTAGGCCGTAATGTTCAGAGCGTCTAAGGAAACATTTACCGCATGACTTTTACGTTGAGTATACTGTATTTGGTTCAAAATAGCCTTTGCGCCAGGGCTGTCGAACACAACGGTCTTAGCATGGACTCCGCCGCTGGTGTTCATGATTAGAATGCCACTCGACTCCATCAAGTACTTGACAGTGAATGCCGTGATCTGCGCGAGCCAGCCTCCGCGGGAGTGACCCGTTATTGCGATGTTATAACTCCTACCGTGTTGATCATTTGCTGAATGCACCGCTTGCCGAATAGACTCCATGAAAGTTACAGCGCTGTTTGTGATCTCCATGTATTGGGTTCCCAGGATGCTGGAACCATCGGTGATCAGTACCTGCGTGCTTAACGGAATGATCCCCCTGTGAGCCACCACTACTTGTTGCGACTTAGCGTGCACGAAAGCTGCACCAAAGTACCCGTTGGTTTGGTCCTGGTCGGAACGGCCAGTAACCAGGAGACGCCAGCCGTCGGATAGAACCAGCCTCTTCCCGTAAACTGCATCTGTTTCACTTGGCATCTTCTGAATATTGACCATGTTTGCAAACAAGGCCAAGTCGAGGTCGCTGGGATAAGGATCTGTTTCCAGGATGTCCAGAGGATGATCTGCTGATGACTCCAGGAGGAAATTAATCAACACTGTTTTGGAATGCTCCACCAGCAATTGTTTATCAAATTTCATGGCTGCGAAGGTGTGTGAAGGCTCCTGTTTCTGAAAAAATAGTACCACAAGATATCACAATGTACTGTTTGATGCCAAACCAGGGGAAAAAACGTTATTTTAATATAATGTTAATCTTTTTATATAGATATAGAATAAATTATTTAATAATTTATTCAAATGATTGATAACTTTGTGGCATCATTTTTAATTATATAATTGAAAATACACTTTGTATATACCACTTTACTTAAAATATATAAATATTTCTACATGTTTTCTATATTTTCCTAAATTTCCTAAATTAAATCCATAAAAAAATTAAATTCACCATAGAAATAGGACAAAATTTTAACATAAACTTCTTAGACTTAAATATTTCTATTGTTAATAATAAATTCGAATTTAATATATATCGTAAAGATACTTATACAGACATTGTTATACATAATACTTCTAATCATCCATTTTCTCAAAAATTATCAGCTTTTCATTCTATGCTTAGTAGATTAGTTAATATACCACTATCAAATAATAATTTTAACAAAGAATTAAATATAATTAAACAGATTGCAATAAATAATGGTTATAGTACTAAATTAATAAACAATATATTAAACAAAAAGCTTAAGAAAAAAATTATTAAATCTTATGTATATCCACAAATAACTGATGTTAACAATGGAGAAAAATATTATTTTTAAATAACAATACCGCAAATTTAATAATTAAAAACTTGCCAAATACTATCCAACCAGCTTTTTATACCAATAATAAATTAAAAAAATATATTTTAAATAACAAAGATAAAGATAATATTTTGAATAAATCGGGAGTATATAAATTGATTTGTAATGATTGCAACTATTTTTACATTGGAAAGACTTGTAGAAATTTCAGTATTAGGGTTAAGGAACACCTAAGGTGTTTAAATAATAACAACTATTCTGAATTTGCAAAACATATTTTAGAAACCAATCATTCGTTTGATATAAATAAAGGTTTAAAAGTTTTACATACAAATACAACTGGTTTACAATTAGATAAATTTGAAATTTTAGAAATAAGAAAAAGTGTTAATAGCGAATTAAATTTAATAAATAATCAAATATTTTTTAAAAATAGCTATCTCTTAAATTTATTTTCATATTAATATTAATAATAATAATTTTTATTTATATTTCTAATTTAAATGTATTATTCAATGTTTTATAATTATTTTGTCATTAACATTTTTGATCTGTTACTTACCTACTTTAATTAATTTTTGTTTATGCTCATATTTTGTATATTCTTAAATTATTGTTTTAAATTTTTTATCATTTTTCTATACTTGAAATTATTTTTTAGTATTCATTTATTCCTGAAGATGATAGCATTGCTATCGAAACATGTAGAAATATTTATATATTTTAAGTAAAGTGGTATATACAAAGTGTATTTTCAATTATATAATAAATTATTTAATTCCGATTTAGAGATAACTAAGGGGGAAATATTCAATTATAGCAAGAAAAGGTTGATATCTTCGGTTTTAATCCAGTTTTTTTATAAAAAAAATTATGTGTTTAAAGTTTTGTTAATTGTTTACATTTATTTTTTAAAGTAATTTTTTCAGCTAGATTCCTTCCAACATTTGCGAAATAACCATTCACAGTTGCTCCTTATTACGGTTCCGCAATACAATTAATTCGATAATATTTTTATGTTATCCTCCTTATGTTATTATTTTGGCTTTTTTTCCAAAATTTCAATAATAATAATACAAACTCTCTTACTGTCGTTGTCGGAGTCAACAAATTTAGATTTATAATATTTTTAAATGGCGCTTTTTATGAGACATTTATTTTTGTATGCTTAAAATAACTAATTAATTTTTCGTGTAACGGTATTTTTTTTGTTTCTTTGTAAAATCGTGCCTTATTGACACAACTAGTGCGTGTGTTATCCACGGTTTTAATTTTACGAAATTTTGCCGAATTTCCTTTAGGAATATGCATTTTTTAATCATTTACGAAATTTATAAAAAGTGTTTTAAAAAGTGGTTGATTTAGTTTACTTGCTGTGTAGGTGTAGATTTAGATTTCTTACTGTGTAGGTGTAGACTTAGCTTTCTTACTGTGTAGGTGTAGATTTAGCTATTTTACTGTGTAGGTGTAGATTTAGTTTTCTTATTGTGTAAGTGTAGATTTACCTTTCTTACTGTGTAGGTGTAGATTTAGCTTTTTTGCTGTTTAGGTGTAGATTTAGCTTTCTTACTGTGTATAGGTGTAGATTTAGCTTTCTTACTGTGTGGGTGTAGATTTAGCTTTCTTACTGTGTAGGTGTAGATTTAGCTTTCTTACTGTGTAGGTGTAGATTTAGCTTTCTTACTGTGTAGGCGTAGATTTAGATTTCTTACTGTGTATGTATAGATTTAGCTTTCTTACTGTATAGGTGTAGATTTATCTATCTTACTGGATAGGTGTTGAATTTTTTAAATCTATTGTCATCGTAAATATTACATATTTTTGGGTTCCCTATGTGATATAAATTCACATTTCCCGCTTGAAGTACGAGTTTTCGGACACTGTGTATATTTGCTAACAAAATAAAAATGAGTGTTGGATTTAACTTTCTTATTAAGTCCATGTAGGTGTTATATTTTTTTAATCCATTGTTTTCGAAAGTATTACAAAAACAAACAAATAAGCCAATCATAAATGTTATCAAAAAGATTGGTTTGATGATAATTTGCTGTCGCTTGAGGAGTGTGTTCAGGAAAAAATGTAATGACAGATAAGGACATTGTGAGGAAGTTGAATGTAAGAAAATCTATTACCTAATGGAGTTACTAATAAAAAGTTATCTAAAAAGGCGAGGGGATCAGTCCACAGTACCAGTGGAGTACTTGTACCAACCCTGGTACATGGCAGTGAGGTATGGAACTGCTAGAAGATGGAAGAAAGTTTGTGCAGTTTAAATTGAATCCGTGAAGTGTTTGTTCGTTAAATCCATGTATGGCTTAATTACAATTATAATTGTAGATCTGGAAATAATGTAAGGATGGTCTAAGCGTAATGAGCAAGGTTAATATATTAATACGAATAGATAAAGCAGATAAAATGCGAAAGGTGCGCCAGGAGAATCTATGACGCGAAGGTGAATGGTAAAAGAATTCGGAGAGACCAAAGGAAGACTCGCCACAATCAAGTGAATCTAATATTTGACAAATACGTAGACATATAAAGAGGAACGGCTGCGCTGCCTGTTTTATACATAACTTATTTTTGGATTTTAGGCCAAAATACCCATCCAAACTGAATGATATATTTATTTAATTAAAGGTTTAGTGAATATCTACTAAGTATGGGAATATTTTATTTATTTTTGTTTTAAATTATGCCCTTGAAAAAGAAATCAATTTTCATGATTTTAGATGCAACTTATAAAATTATTTGCTGGTTTAGAGTATTTTTTTAAAATATCATATTTGGTATGTAAATAAAAATATAAAAACAAAACATAAAAAAAAAAAAAATTCGTATCGATGTTTTAAATTATGTACAGCAAATTTGTGTTCCAACGTAAATTGGTCGTTTTTAATTTAATTTCAAGTCACCATAGTGCTTATTTAAAAAAAAATTTTTTTTTTAATTTATGTGTCATTATATTTTCACCGTTAGCCTGCAAATAATTGTTAAAGGTGCCTCTAAAATCGCGAAAAATCAATGCCTTTAATGGCCTATATTTCATAATGCAACTCAAACATAAATAAATTACTTCTAATCCGTACGAGATATTTACTATACTTTTTGACTAAAATAAATATCATTAGATTTAGGTGAGTATTTTGGCCTCAAATCCAAAATTAAGTTTTGTATGAAATAGGCCGCGCAGCCGTTCCTCTTAACTTTACCATAGAACCCTGTAAAACCGTTTTATAATTTAGAAAATTTGCTAAAAACGCATTACGTAAATAAAAATATACAAATTATCAACAATCTCTCTACAAATCTAATAAATAAAAGAATACTTTATTATTAACATGTATTATTACAATTTTTTTTTTTACATTTTTGATTAATTAATTACCTACTTTAATCAATTTTTGTTTATGTTTATAATTTGTTTATTCTTACATTATTGTGTTCAATGTTTATCATTTGACTATACTTGACATTTTTATTGTTAATTATTCTGTATATTCCTGATGAAAAAAGCATTGTTTTCGAAACATGTTGATATGTATTTATTAATAAAGTCGTGTTAGTAAAGTAATTTTTATTCATTTAAAAGATTATGTAATATGAGTGTGTATATTTACCGATGGAAATCGCTGATTTCAATAGGTGCATTGGTTTGATAAAAAAAGTTTTTTTTGCTGGGGTTGGAGGCAAGATCTAATCGCTATGACACAGAGGTCGTCATAAATCATTGAAGGCTTATAAATTTTAGTAAAGAATTGTTGGTAACTTGGTAGAGTAGTACTGTCGCGTAGAGAACGGTCTGTTAAAAGATGACTGAGGGAAAACTGGCTTGGGAAGACTGAATGTCCCTTATCTAATATATATGGTTTAGATATCAGATAGCAGTTATCAGTATAGATATCCACTATATTATAATACATCAGGGATGCCCAAACGGTTGATCGCAAATGGTGCCAAGGTCGACAGCGGTCATTATTTCGTATCCATCATTAGGGGTTTTACAGAAAGCATCTAATAAAAATGTTAATAATTTTGTAGGATATTGATGACAAATGTAAAACTCAGCAAAATGCAATAGATTACGGAGTAATGGAGGCATAACGAAGGCCAACGAGATGACTCGTCCCGGCGCTGAGTATCCCCATATTTCTTTACAGTATGGAATCAAGTACACTCAAAGCCAGCCAAAGGAAACGAATAGATGCCCTCTAAATGTGGTGATTTAGCCAAATACATCAATTCCGGAAGAGCATGGCATCAATTGGCCATCAACTGTCTGCCTGCAGTGAATCCTCAGATTTTTTGGACACGTTGCTCGCTAAACCGAGAATTCCAACCTGGAAAAGCTCATGGTCACTGGCAAAGTGGAAAGCAGTTCAAGCAAAGGAAGGTCACCGATGCCTTGGAGTGACCAAATTTTGCAGGTGTCCGGAAAGTCGGTGGCCGCAGCTCTCCACGTAGCGCAGAATTGCGAGGAGTGGAGGATCCTTGTAAACGAGGGAGATTGGAGTGGGGGTCACGATCCTCAGCAATGAGGAAGCCATTAAAAAAAAGATAACTCTGGTGAAAAAAGGTAAAATAGGATGGTTTGGATTAATACTTTTAAAAAATGTTTGAAATGTGAACAAGGTAATGCAAGTGGCAATGGAATGTGATCAACCTTCGCTGTCAAACAAAAAAATGACTAGATGTGTAAGGGAAAACTACGAAAACATAATAAAAGTTTTTAATTAGTTTCTTCTTTGTTCAACAAAGTATTTTTAGTGAGTCGTCCGATACATCAACATTGTATGAGTTCTATCATCAAAATATTTAAACATGATTTTTTTGTTAAAACCTTTATAACTATATCCCACCCGTTTTACCGTATCACGGGCATCTTCTGACCGGTACAGTTAAAACTAAACCTATGGTATATATAGCGTCTATGCCAGGAGTGAGTCCTGTTGCCCTTCTTGATATTGTACATATATATATCTGTCATTACCTTCTGGAAGACGGAATACATTGTGTTGGTTTACTGAATACAGGTTTTTTTTAAAATTTGTTACCACCGTTCCATGTTTCAACGTCACTTCTTTGACGGCAGACCAGTCCCTTAAATGAAGTTTACAAGGGTATTAATGGGTGTTTAGTCATGTCACTATATATAATATAATAACAGTCGGTATTTATCAGTTTTGAGGTTAAAATGTCGAATGTCAAAACAAGGATGAGCTTTACCGTACATAATTTTATATTCTATTAATTGTAAACCATAACTTAACGTAAGTAATACAATTATTTACCATTTAAGAAACTTTAACGCAAAGAATAATACTAGTACTGAGCATTAACATTATTATAATAACAGTATTGACAATTTGTTTATTTATCAATACTCTAATTTCTTTCATAATTTTTTTTTTATATTGAATAACAATTATAGAAATACGTTCATTGTTCAGGAAGAATTTTCTAATCATTATAAGGATAGCAGCTAATAATATGGGATTTAAAATGGAGAATAATATTAACAAGTCTTGAACTTGAAGTATGATATCGGTGTCGATGGCGTAAATTTAACTGGTCGCATTAGATTAGTCGTCCCGGATAGACAGAGGTCCTGGATTCGAGCCCCAGATGCGACTGATACCTTTTTATTTTTCTGCTGTTTGTTCGGATTCGTATTTCATTTGGGATGTGTTAATATTATCTTCTTCAATAATTAAACAATTATAGAGCTTGAAGTCACCAAAAATAAGTTTAAATTTCGCCAAAATTAAAAAAATAAATATTTAAAATACAAAACAAAATCGAAAAATAAAAACTTCAATACTAATCTTAAAACAGAATGCGCACGTGACGTCAGATGTTCCAAATGCAATGGTACCAACATAACACGGTGTTTTGATGAGATGATTATTTATTCACTTTAAAATAACGATTTATAAATTCTACGTATGATTAAATATAATAAAAGTTATATATTCGGAATCTATTTTAAAGCCATTATATTTTTCAGTGGAGTTCCTTATTATTATTATTGCATTGTCGGTCCGCCGCATATTGCTATGACGTCTCTCGAAAGTGTTCAGTTTGGCACGTTCACGAATTTTTTGATGTCAAATGATATATTGAGGCAAATAAAGGCAGTACGGAGAAACCTGCCAACGGAGGCAACTAAACTGCTTGTCAATTCGTACGTTGTGTCACGTCTAGATTACTGCAACGGAATATGTGCAAGTCTCCCCAAATACCTTATGTTATGAAGTTGCGAATTTGCTTGTTGTTTGGGTGATATAATTAATTTGACAGCAAAACTGATGACTATTACTATCTCTAAACAGAGAAACATTCATTTGAAAAATTTATTTCATTCCAAACATTTATTTTTTCAAAATGTATCTAAATATTTATTTATTCACGCCTAGAAGGCTTCTACATGTTGATACATTTATCACATAGTTTTACAAGGGAGTACAATAATGTACACATGAAATAATAAATAACTGTAGAAGAAGTAAGTAGATAAATAATAAAGTCCTTAAGGGGAAAGGCTGCGGTGCCTGTTTCATACAAAACTTAATTTTGGATTGGAGGCCAAAATACCCATCCTAACGGAATGATCTATTTTTTAAATAAAAAGTTTAGTAAATATCTAGTACGGATGAGAAGTATTTTGTTTATTTTTGTTTTACCTTATGATTTTGACTGTGGTAAGCAAATAATAAATCATTTATAAAAAGGTCAAACTAAATGCTCTAACAAAATATTCGGTTTTTATAAACAAACTGAACCTTACTTATTGCTGTTTTATTAAAATTGGCAGCAGGCCTAGCTCGCCCAGTCTCTTCTTTCCCTTAGGTGTTAGGGCATCTCTATGTATTATTTTCTCTGTGGTCCTATGTATGATATACAACATATTTTTAAATGTTGAATATCTTTAAAAAATACTTTGTACAGGGACCCCCGAGGAAGACATGACACGATCAAGTGAACTAAATACTCGAGTTGGGCCATGTCAAGAGTAAGAATAGTATGTATGAATGTGGATACATCAAGGAGTGTGAGCCAGGACCGAGTTGTTTGGCGGTCCGTCCTCTCTTCCTACCCCTTCGGTGAAACGGCGTGATGCTTAGTTAGTTACATTAGAAAACACAACCATTTGAACTTACTAATTTTTTAAAAATATTTCAGATTAATCTTAATTTTAATCCGATTAGTTATTGTGAACAATAATATTTAAATAATCTCTTCAATGATTTTTTTCTTGTAAAAACTTAATTTTTTATTTGTGACTTTGACAATATATATTTTTTTCTTGGATATTCGTAGTATTTTTTGTTTGTTTTCTCATTATATTATACAAACCCTATATTTATATTTATCAGATCGCAAATATTGAATAACGTATATACCTACATGTAATTTTGGCGGTAAAATACCTCATGTGGGCGTTGGTACAAAGATATATATTTGAATTTCTTTTACCACCATCATATTTGTAATTATATGCAGAAAATGTTGCATTGGAGGTAGACTTAATTAGCAGGTGATTATAATAATATATACGAAGTTTTAATAAATAAATATTAAAACGAAGTTCTAACTTCGGTCAAGAGATGGCAGTTATGGATAAATTTAATGAAAGCTTTTTTTTGTCAAGAGATGTCACTCATTCAAGGGGGTCTACTTACCGACATTATTTAAATATTATCATATGACGTTTAGAAACATATCGGAAGTTTTTAAGTTTTATTTTTTTTATTATTATTTTTATTAAGAGATGTTATTTTATAAGTAACCGATTGATAGTTTAGAATAAATGGAATCACTAAGATGGTTTCACACGAAATAATAGACAGACGCTATAAATTTGGTGATGTACTTAAAAAAAAGAGCGTAGACATTGAAACTATTCATATATCTGCCCAACAAAGGATGCGTTGGTAATAAGTAATTTACTTGGTTTCTCACTCTGTATTATCGGGGCACTTTCTCTCTTATTTATTTCATCATTGATTAATTTATTAAATGCTTAAAATTTCTTTCGATAGATGGCAATCATTCAAGGGGTCTACTTACAGACAATTTTTTTAAGTATTATAATAGCATGAGAAACATTTGAAAAGCTTAAAAATGTTGTCGAGATATGGCACTCATTTAAAGGGTTCACTTACCGACATTAAAATCATAATGTCACGTAGAAACGTGTCAGAAGCAGAAATCGCCCACGGGTGATATTCGCCAGTGACTTGAAGATAGCTTCAAGCTTCTGATCGGTGAGAGCTGCCGAAAATTGACAAATTGGAAAAAAATGAGGGGAGCCTATGTCCCAAGCTAGACGCTAGGGGGTTCTTGAACGAGAAAACGTATATGTCTTGCCTTTTAACGGTCATTGTAACGACTTGAATTTTAACACAAAACTGCATTAACGTCATCTGTTGGCTTCAATGGTTTGTAGTAGGTATAATTATATAGTCAAAATGTTTAGTTATAATCCGTAAGGTGGCAGTTTAAAAAATAGCACTGATCTCTAGAGGTAATAATAATTTCAGTTTCAGATTTTTATTTGTTAACGGACTAACGACGAATTTACAACACACGTAACACTAAATTAGAAGAATAGTGTAAATTATAGGATAGTGTATAAAAACTACATTCTTATAAATATAAAAATGATTGTTTGTCAGTGACAGTGTGTTTTTATTAGTACTGGGAAGGTTTAGAGAGTAGTTCGAATGAAATCCAATATGTAAAACTGTGGCTATAACGTTTTAAAATTAGTATGAAAAACATTGAACCCGTCATATTGCATTGAGGTTAGCCCATAGATATAACACTCTGATTAGCAACAGATTACAAATTCAAAAGATGCAGGTTTGTTCGGGTAGAAGATTTTCAAAATGGACAACACAAGTAGGTACCTACTCAACATTTTTTTATTTAAATATATATTTTGGAAAAAATATATGTTTGGAATAAAATAAAATTTTCAAATGAATTATTCCTAGTTTCTTTGTTTAGTTTGTTGTTTGTTTTTGTTAGTTTAGATATATGTACTTGTTTATTTTTGATGTCAAATCAAGTATGGCTCCCAACCGATAAGCAAGTACTCACAATTTTTTTTTTAAATTTAATGTAAATCTAATTTAATAATGTTATTATTAAGTTCTGCAAGTATTTTTAGTTTTTATTATTGTGACAGCTGTTTCGGCGTTTAAGGCCATTTTTAAAATGTCTGAAAATGTCCTTAAACAGTTTGAAAATGGTCTTAAACGCCGAAACAGCTGTCACAATAATAAAAAAACTAAAAATACTTGCAAAACTTAATAATAACATTATTAAATTTGATTTAGATTAAATTTTAAAAAAAAGAATTAAATGGAGTTCTACGAATTAAACACAAAAACAATTAATAAGTATTCACAAATTCATAACTTTATTAAAAAATATATAAAAAAATCCCGAGCAAGACCGGATACACATCAGCTGGTATCCAATAAATTAATTAATATCGTTCTTCGAACGCAGTAGTCGTGGATTAAACGTTTTTTTTTAATCTAGTGCGTTCCTATCTATACTGATTAACGCTATCTGATAGCCTAACAAAATATAAAAAAAAAACATTCCAGCTTCACAAGCCATAGCAGTTTCCATACACTGACTTTACTCTTCAATACAAGTTGCAAGATTTTTTGTGAATTTTTTAAGTATTCAGATATTTATGACGACCTCTGTGGCACAGTCGTAGAGATTTTGTCTCCAAACCACGGAAAGAGAAAAACACATTTTTCTTTAACGAAAGCACATATTGATATCTGCGATTTTCAACGGTTAATATATACACCCATATAACGTAGTCTTTGATTAATTTGGTGGTAGAAAAGCCTGGACCGATTCAGTGACGGTGTGCGGCTTGGTATCAGTGACATCTTTTGAGGTGAGTTTAGTAAATGCTTTTTTTTTAATAATTTAATGTTTTCTGCACATTTCTAAAACTATATATATAAATATATATAATTGGGTCATATATATTAGGGTAATACGACCGTCCAATGGTCATTTCTTGGGAACTCTTTCTACCATTAACTTACGCGTCATGTATTCTCCTGGCACTCCCCTCGCATTTCATTCGCTTTATCTGTTTCATACCTCACAGTGGCGATGTTCTTTAAATGCGGCCTCCTTGGCCTACTTGGCGGCCTCCATGGTCGAGGGGTAAGGCTCTCGACTACGAATCGGAAGGTCGCGGGTTCAAATCCCGGCGTGCGAAAGCAAATTTTATTTAATTAATTTGAGCTGTTTCACAATTAATTAATTTAAAAATAATACATAGTATATTTCCACGCACGGTCCAGAGTGGAAAATACTCTCAGTATCGCCCTGGTGAAAGACCACCATTCAGAAATGAAACGTTGCTTGAAATGGGTTTTAGCCGTGTTTGGTGGCCAGATCTGAATAGCCAGGTATTTCCCCACCTTCCTCTTCCCCTTCTCCTTGCCCTCCCCAATACATTCAGCCTCACAACATTCCCCAATTGGAGATGTCATAGTCTCACTGGCTCCAGACGGTTGGGAGCAGTTGAGACTCTTGTGCGGTATTCATGTGAAAAAAAAATCCACCCGTCCGCCAATACTCCCTAATAGCCAGTCCAAAATAAATCCCGTACGTGTGTTATGAATCCGTGTGTTCGGGAATTTCTGTTCTAAGAAACAGTTCATTCAAAACATACTACGGTGCTACAGCGGGCGATGTGCGAACTTTGGAAATCTACAAGCAGCCCGGGTGCGCAGCGACTATGGGATTAATAAATCCAAAATTTGTACATAATAGCATTTGGAAGAATCAACATATTTTTTGTTCTGCTTTGATTATCGTGTTTTAAGTTGTTATTAAATGAATTAATAACAGTAGATGTTACTTTTTTGTTGCCGTCATTCTAGAAATTGCAACCAGTGCCAAGTGGCTATATAGCTGAAATAATTATATTGAAAGGTAGAGTAATTTTCGAGAACATCGAGGACAAACAAACAAACTCTTTGATTTTGATTTGAAAAATTGATTTTTACATATATATGAATACATAAAACCATGTACAATGTGACCTTAGAACGGAGTACCCCAATAAGGTCACATTTTTTGGAACTTTCGTAAAACATTATGGAATGAATAAATATAAAAAACTGCATTTCTTATGTAAAACATTATGGAATGAATAAATATAAAAAAACTGCATTTCTTATGTAAAACATTATGGAATGAATAAATATAAAAAACTGCATTTCTTGTGTAAAACCTTATGAAATGAATAAATATAAAAAACTGCATTTCTTATGTAAAACATTATGGAATGAATAAATATAAAAAAAACTGCATTTCTTATGTAAAACATTATGGAATGAATAAATATAAAAAACTGCATTTCTTATGTAAAACATTATGGAATGAATAAATATAAAAAAACTGCTTTCTTATGTAAAACATTATGGAATGAATAAATAAAAAACTGCATTTCTTATGTAAAACACTTATGGAATGAATAAACATAAAAACTGCATTTCTTGTGGCAAAACATTATGGAATGAATAAATATAAAAAACTGCATTTCTTATGTAAAACCTTATGGAATGAATAAATATAAAAAACTGCATTTCTTGTGTAAAACCTTATGAAATGAATAAATATAAAAAACTGCATTTCTTATGTAAAACATTATGGAATGAATAAATATAAAAAACTGCATTTCTTATGTAAAACATTATGGAATGAATAAATATAAAAAAACTGCTTTCTTATGTAAAACATTATGGAATGAATAAATATAAAAAACTGCATTTCTTATGTAAAACCTTATGGAATGAATAAATATAAAAAACTGCATTTCTTATGTAAAACATTATGGAATGAATAAATATAAAAAACTGCTTTCTTATGTAAAACATTATGGAATGAATAAATATAAAAAACTGCAGTTCTTATGTAAAATCGTGTTTCTGGCATAAATATTTTTTTTTTTTTTTTAAATTTTAACTTGTGACAAAAAAACATCCGTTTTATTGATTCGCAGAATTCTATCTCGTTGCTGGGTGGTGATAAAATTTTATCGCTGTGTTGTGACGCGATAACATTACTTTATACGTAGGGAAAAATACGTATATGGAAAATACCAAAATATGTTTTTCCCATATATCTAGGGGTTTTTTGGGTTGGAAAAACGTGCATTACACCCATTAGTGGCATTTTTTCTGGTTTCAGTGACATTCTGGGGGAATTCTAAGTATTGTTTTTGTATGCAACCGACGGAAATAATTTCCCTTTATTAATATTCGATTGAACTCCCACTGAGGTAGATCACGAACCGCCACTGCTACCACACATATCAGCACTTCACTGTGGACTGATGGCCCGACTTCATAGACAACTTGTATTAGTGACCACGGCGTTCAGTCCTCCAATAAAACACTTTCCTGCATCCACCTTTCTTTCTTTCAAAAGTTGGTTAAAAACATTAAAAGGAACGGAAGTCACTCTAAACAGAATCAAAACATGGCTAGACTATCACTCACTCACACTTAATGCTAATAAAACCAAATTCATCACTTTTAAAATAAACAATACTAAAAATTCAGAAACAAACCATAACTTGAAAATTCACAGCTTATCATATATTAAATAGTCAATGTATTTGTCCATCATTGGAAAATGTTAACCGCATAATGTACCTAGGCGTAAAAATTGACCACATTATTTATTTAAATAAAAAATAAATGACCTTTCTTTTTTAAAACCAACAGGAATGTCCTCCGTACAAAAGATTTGATTAAGATCCACGTGGCTCTCTGCCAATCACTATTAGAATATGGTATTATCGGATGGGGCAGTGCTAATGATAATTTTCTTTATTTACTCATTAGAACACAAAAAGCCATCGTGAAAATTATACTTAAAGTCGCTGTAAAAACTAGCACTGACAAAATCTTTAACAAACTTAACATTATGTCAATAAAATAATTATACTCTAAAACAATATTACTTTACATTCATAAATACAGAAAACAAGAAATAACAACAATCACACATATTTGAAACACTAGATTTCAGAGTCAAAACACATACAACAAGGAACTACAAACACAACATGTGAATAAAAAAAACTTCTCATACTATGGTACTAAACTCTATAATAAATTCCCACTGTCTTTTAAAAATTACAACAACCACAATTAATATAAAAATCAAATAAACCCTGGATACGTTACATAGGGAGAACTGAAATAGAAAATATATTAACACCAAATACAGGCTAACACCGACTGCACTTAAAACACCTCACCTTACAATTATCATTATTTTTTTTCATCAAGAACATCAATTTAATATAATGTAATTCAATATTTTGTAAATGAAATCCTCAGCACGGGAAATCCCAGTGAAGATATCATAATTTGCTATTTTGTTATTTAAAAGAAAGATAATAAAACATTATTATTATTAATGTCCTTATCAACATTTCACTCTTTCCATCCAATTGCAAAATTATCATCGAACTGGACTTTGATAACATTTATGACCGATTATTTGGCTTAGTTCAGTACATATATGCAATATATTTCAAAATTTTCATGAAATTTTTACACGCAACGCCAAATCCAATTCTGAATCATTATTTTTTTTTAATCAAAATTATTCTTATCATACGATATTAATATTAATCAAATGATAGTATATTTATTTTTATAAACAATAATTATTAGCCTGAAACACTCATCCAAATTGAAAAATAATATTTATAAAAATAATTGTTACCCTTTGCGCTATGCACAAAAATCTTGTCTTAAGTTTTTAAGAACTTTAGTTTATCAATTAATAAATATTTGACAAGTCAAAAGCAATTTTCACCAATAAAATGTAGACATAATTTGTCTCAACGCCATCTATTTGAGGGATTTAGCCGTTACAAGCCTTTCTCCTACTAATAAAGTTGGTTGTTTACAGGTGAAAATATAATAAAAAACAGTAATTATTGAATGAAACACTAGTATATATTGATTAACTTGGCGGGTTTGCGATAAGCCGACGTAGCTCAACGGTAGAGCATCTGACCGGACATCAGAAGGGTGCAGGTTCGAGTCCTGTCGGCGACATTTATCTTTGCTCGGAAAGGTTTTTTTCAATTTGGATGAGTGTTTCAGGCTAATAATTATTGTTTATAAAAATAATTGTTACCCTTTGCGCTATGCACAAAAATCTTGTCTTAAGTTTTTAAGAACTTTAGTTTATCAATTGATAATATATTTAATTGACTGGAAAAACTTGTCGAAGCTTATAAATCTCATTGTAATATTTAATCATTGAAGAAGATAATATTAACTGAATTTCAAATAAAATATGCAACAAAAAAGACACAGAAAATTAAAAAGTAACGGTGGCATATGGGAATGTATTGAACTGTCTATATCTGGGGCGCTATTCCCGTTCTTTTTAAGGAAGATTCCTTATTTTTTTCCTTAGGGTTAAAGACTTCTTACTTAAGTGCGGTTCCGGTTCTATAGGATGACAGCTGTCACCTGAATAAGGAACTCCAGTGAAAAATATAATGGGTTTAAAAATATATATTCGTATAGATCAGCAAATGCCGATTCTGAATATATAACTTTCATTGTATATAATTATACGAAGATTTTATAAATCGTTATATAAAAGTGAATTAAAAACCGTACCATCAAAACACCATGTTCTGTTGGTACCACTGCTTCTGACATCACACATGCAGTTTTCGAGCCCAACTTGTAACTAGATAAGGTTTTTTTCCGCTTTTTAAAATCTATGGCTTATAATTTCGCTGTTTGCAGTATTCATTTTGCTCGTAAAATAATTTATTGCGACTACTTGAGGGATTTTGCTTGAAAATTCATAACAATTTTAACGAATTTGTCTATTTGATAATCTATATCGCTTGCACAAAACAACGACGTCATTGGCACTTTGGTTATTATTTCTTCAGTTATTCTGGAAGTGGAGGATTTCTAATGATACCTCAAACCTATTATTTCTTACAATGCCTAATATATTTATTTTTATTTCAAGCCATTAAAGTTCAAAACTATTTAATTTATTCAACCTATTTATGTTAATACCTGCCTACTGTCATCTGCTGTTTGTCAAGTTCACAGATGCACATACGTCAGTTTACGCGCATACTTAGAACACTCATGGAAGCTATTAACGCAAGCGATTCTGATTTGGCTTTCAAACATAATTTAAAGCATTAAATGACTTAAAAGACTTCTTTTAAACGCTGATAAATTCTTAATTAGTTGCGGATATGAATGGATTTTTGCACTTTGGTACAATGCACCTACAATAGTAACAAAACGCTGATATTCTACAATGTTTTCTTCAATTAAAAGCAGTTAAATTTGAGTATAAAGTTCTCGAAGTTTTGTATGGAATCCATATAATATCGATTACCGCCTATTGAATCACTAATCCGGCTGCTCCTGTGACGTCACACCCAACAAGCCATAGATTTCGTGCGTTTTGGTGGGCTTTAAAAAATTGAAACTTTAACAATTATTTTAACCATGAAAACGAACTTTAAAAAAAAAAATTAAATAAACAGAAAATTAAGTTAGGATGTCAACATTGATAAAAAAAAATTAAAAAATGGACTGGAGTTCCTTATGCAGCGAACGACATTCATAAAAAATGTCAATATTTGCGATGTTTTAACAAGAGAAAATCTCAATATTTGAGATGTTTTAACAAGAGAAGAACTCAATATTAAGTATGTTACCAATTACGTTATTATTTACTTTAAATATAATTAGCTAGTAAACATTATTAAACATTATATAGATGTTGACATTTTTGACAATTCACGTGAAGCGACATTGAAGAGCGTCGGCACAAATTCAAATGTCACTTTTAGAACTAGAGATAAAAAAGGTAATTACTATCTAAAGAGGCTCATTTATGACATTTAAAAATAAAATAAAAATGTATTAAAATTAATAAGAATATAAGGTAATTTTTTATAAATGTTTTAGTTCAAAATCTTATATCGCTTGAAAATATTTCATCAATTTGTGTTTTCAAATAATCTCTTGACAATCTATTTATGATCTTTTTACTATGTCTCACCAGAATTCCGCAGTTAATCAAGAAGTCTTTAACCCTAAGTAAAAACGTAATCTTCCTTAAAAAGAACGGGAATAGCGCCCCGGCATAACACTCTAACTATTTCCCGTCATTTTTCATCGATATTATATTTCAATTTAAGAATTATTTAAATTGCCCTCAATTAATTCCCATATTTTTGCTGCTATCTTTTAATAATAAAAATTAGATACGTTTATCTGAGACACTATCTCGATTGTAAATACTTTCTGATAGAACTTAGCAGTCATAAAAAATATGGGAATTAATTGATATTAAAATTAGCAATTCGCAATTAAAATTAGCAATAAATTGTCTCTCTTCCGTTTGGCATTATGCGATATCAGATGGTGTATTGTTATATCTTTTTGGTATTATTTTTTCAGGAACAAAGCCTACATAATTTCGCAGACATGGAGTTTTGTAAACAATTGGTAGTGGAGCATTCCAAAACAGTTATGATAAATTCTCTCTTGGAGTCATCAGCGGGGCATCCTCTGGACATTCTGGATGCAGACCCTTACCCCAGCGACCTCCACATGGCCTTGTTTGCAAACATGGTCAAAACCGTGAAGATGTCACTGGAAACAGACGCAGAATATGGGATGAGACTGAATCTGCCAGAGGGATGGCGTCTCTTGGTTACTGGCCGTTTTTGCTTGAGCGACACCACCGAGTACTTTGGTCTAGCCTTGGTGCACTCTAAGTTACAACAAGTGGTGCTAGTCCACCAGGGGATTGTTCCTTCAAGCACGCAAGCACTGTTCACCGATACTTTTGGAATCCTGGGAACCCAAAACACAGGGATCATAAGCAGCGCTGTAACTTTCATGGAGTCTATACGGCAAGTCGTACATTCAGCTAACGTTCAACATGGTAGGAGTTATAACATCGCAATAACGGGTCACTTACTCGGTGGCTGGCTCGCCCAAATAACGGCGTTCACTGTCAAGTGCTTAATGGAGTCCAGCGGCGTTCTAACCAAGAACACCAGCGGTGGAGTCCACACTAAGACTGTGGTGTTCGACAGCCCTGGTGCAAAGGCCATTTTGAACCATTTTGATAATCAATGTAAACGTCAAGCGATAAATGTTTCCTTAGACGCATTGAACATAACGGTCTACGTGTTGGCTCCTAACAGCATTAACATTCAGGGTGAACATATCGGAAAAGTCAATCGCGTTTTTATTGATATACCCAAGGTGATCGTCGGTAATAAAATATCTTTAATGAGGTACAAGACGAAGACTTACGGAATGAACAATTTTATCCAGGCCTTTAGGTGTAACTCTCCTGAAATAAGCGAATTGACGGACTGGGCTGAGGCCACCGCTGAATTTTCTGACCTTTTTGACACTTCTAAACCAAATCTAAATTCGAACATTAAGGATATCCAAGGTGAAAAACTGAATAGGTACAATATGATAAAATTTGAGTTCCAGCTTGACGATAAAATTGTAAAATGTGATTTTAATTGTTTTGAAGAAGATGAATTGACAGTCCTTTACATGCTGTACTTTCTTCAAGAAAAGAAACCAGGTGTTGAAATTCTTGAAGACTTCGTTTCACAAAACAAGCTTGAAATGGGAAATTCAAAAATGTTTCCAGATTTTGAAATAGATCTTTACAATAAAATTATAATGTGCAAATCTAGAAAATCTTTGGACGAACTCAACAAGCGTTTAAAGCAGCTTATGCGGTGGCTGGGGCCACAGTTCACGGAGGCGGTGGAGGAACAGATTGGAGCGTTCCATCGAGATGTTACGATTGAACGAAGACGACAGACTGTTGACTCACTTTATCGCGCTGAAGAAACGAATTATCTCGACTTATTACCAAAGACATCGCTGAACTTCAACGATTCAATAGGCCTACGGGACTTTTTGCTTTCAGACACCGATCGAGTTCTCTGCGTGGTTACTCGAGATGGTGCGTTCGAGATGACTCGCCTTCACAATATATTTAGCCAATTAAAGAAAAACGTTGATATATCTGACCCCATTTACAAGTATACCCGTGATAGCCAATACGCTTTTTTAGATTGGCCATGTCTACAGAAACTCTATAAAATGTACGGTTCACCCATTGACCAAAGTGACCTGATGATGGTTGACAGTATCTCATCCTCCACCATGAGTTTAGAAGATTGCACCTTTTTAAGTAATTACGTACATTGCTCTCCTCCCAATATGAAAAAACTTGTGTTCATTTCATCAAAGCAAATAGAAATATTCAACTTTTTACAAAACATAAAAACCTTTATTAACGAACGAAAAATTAGGCTCATGGACTTATCCGACGAGTCGCAAAATATTATATTAGAAAAAATTAAATCTGGGGAATTTTCGTAGGGCTTGGGGGAGAAGAAATAAGAAAAGAACGCTGAAATTGAATTGAAGTATATTAAAATTTTTCGATCCAGTATCAGAAGTTTGACAGCTTTACATGTTTTAGTACAACTCGGCGGTTAGTGCGTTCCTAACGTTTAGGTTAGAACCCAACTTTATTGTTTGAATTTTCAAAATTTCTACATAAGAATTGTTCTGTTTTAGTGCTTCAATATAATATGTTATCATATTTCCTAGTATTACCCTTTTATTAAATTTTCATTTAGCCACAAATAATTGCCAAAGTAGTTCCCGAAATCATAAAAATCGGTATATTTTAAAAATAAATACAAACATAATTTTAACATATATAAGGTGTTAAATTAGTGGTAGATGTAAGACTTTAGAGGTGATAACTGAAGACTGCGGGGGTTAGGAAGAGACAAATGGAAGGAAACAAAACGGGAAAACATCGTTAATTATATTACCCAAGAAAATATATTTACCATAACCATTAATGTTAAGTTTATAATTGAATATCCTATTTATTAAATGAAATTTATAAACAAAAGTGTTTACATTACGTCAATGTCTGTAGGTATATATATTTAAGTTTGTACATTATATCTCCAGTAACACTTGATGTAATCTAACATAGGATGGATAAAAATAAAGTGCATTAAAACAATCTTCTATTTAAACCTAACGATTGCAGCCATACAAAAACGAGTTTACCTTTAACCTTCTCGTTGCCAAGAGGCGTAGTCAAAATTTCTGAAATCCACCGTGCATAATTTTAAATAGGGAGTTTTAGTATTTTTTTTAATAAAACAAAACCTATAAAAACATTATTAACCATTAAAAAAATACAAAAAGGTGCTAGATTATAACAAATATATACATTTTTTATTATGTGGTTAACAAATAATACTTCTTGTGCGCTAGAACCATCTCCACGGATGAACATTTCCGCCATTCTACTCGCACAGTGGTGGGTGATGCAGGGTATCTCACTCGTTCGCGTAATTACTAGAGCTGCATGGTAATCGTAATCGCTAAGGTAATCGGCCGCCGGGCCGCCAGGAGGTACCAAATGATCACACATTCTATAGGTCAGTACAACCCCATCCGTCAATAAATGAAGAGTTTTTTTTAAATTAACTGTACTATGATAATTAATTCACGAAACCACATTAAATATGTAAGCCATAATAATAATTTTCAACAAAATTAACGAATTAGTGGAAAAAAATGCCATTAAAATTATTAAGTGCGGGGGGTAATTGAGTCAGTGATGGCAACACAAATTTCTTTTTGCATCTTGGCATGCCGAAGGTTAAATAATATTAATTTTCTTAAGCATGTTTTGTAAATATTTTTTTTCTTTAATGTCTTATAATAAAATGATATATCTTCAAGATACGTGTGTTATTTATTTTGTTTTAAATATAAACCTTCCCAAGTTGCGAATAACACGACAACATTTGATTTCGTCCTACTACGGTCATTATAAGCAGAAAATGTTGTATAGGCGGAATACGGCTAGCAGAAGATTGAAATAAATTAGTATAATAGGTACAGTCCGACACTTAATAAAATATGAAAATTGAGGGCGCTGCGTTCGAATAAAAGGTTTTAAACTGCGACATCAAGATGACTCATAGAAAGATTAATGTAAGTTGAAAGAAGCACAATGGTCAAAGTGCACATTGTTTACTTTAACAAAATGATCTTCAGGATTTATTTTTATTTTTATATGAATACAGCACAAGAGTCCCAACTACTCCGAACCGTTTGGAGCCTGTGAGACTATGGCATCCCCAATTGTGGAATGTTGTGAGGCTGGAGGTATTGAAGAATAGAAGGAGAGCGGGAAGAAGATGGTGGAGAAATATCTCTCTATTCAGATCTGGTCAACAAACACGGTTAAAAGCCATTTCAAGTAACGTTTCAATCCTGAATGGTGGTCTTTCACCAGGGCAATACTGAGAGTATCTTCCACTCTAGAACGTACCCAAATATATTATACAATATATTATTTTTAAATGATTTAATTATGAATCAACACAAATTAATTAAATAAAATTTACTTGCGCATGCCGGGATTTGAACCCGCGATCTTCGGATTCGTAGTCGAGAGCCTTACCCCTCAACCATGGAGGCCGTCAATTAGCGGCAGGAATAAATGGTACTTTCCGAAGGTAGATGATTCTCTATCATATTCTAAAAAAATGCTATGCATAAATTGTTTTTTTTATTTAACGCTTTACGAGGGTTTTTTTGTATTCCCGATATTTTACGTATCGAAATAACCATAGGTACATTAGATGTTATATAAACAGTCGCTGATAAAAATTATAAGTCTTACAAAACTAAGTATATTCAGTTTGAATATAAGAAATCTCTAATTGCTTTAAACATATTTATTGATTACAGTGTATATAAAATATTATTAGTAGGTTTTACTTCTAAAACTTAACATTTAGCATTTACTTAATACGTTGACATGATGGGGTCATTGGGGTTCAGTAGAAACAGGTAACTTCGTCGAGTGTCAAGTATTTTATTAATTCACAATGTAAAATATATTCTTAACTGGTAGGTATTGTGGGTGTCACTTAATTACACGAACTGTTTTTACGGGTAATCTGCACACGGTCCAGTGGGGAGATTACCAGTCGTCTCGATGTTGGTGTTGAAAGCCTCAGAGAGCAGGTGGTACTTCCGGTAGGGGGAGGTTTTGGTGCTGGGCGGACACGCGTTTCGGCTTTCACTTGACGACCGGTTTCAGACGGTTCAAGAGGATGATCAGCAGGATGCCAGAGGCGCTCGACTGCTGTCCGGTGGTGATTCCTGCGGTGGGTATGTGCCTTGATGGGATCACGGCGCTGGGAGGGCAGGAGGCGAAGGGCACTCGACTGCACTCGAACGGTGGGCGTTGGGGTTCGGCGGTTCCTGCCGAGTTTTCTCGCAGCGTCTCAGGCTGGGGATGCAAGTGGCCTGCTTGCTTTGTAGGAGACGGAGTCTCGACTACGACCACTGGCCGGACGGTCTCTACTGACTCGTCTCTGTCCACTACTGATCTTGCTTCGGCCAAAGTCCCCTTTTTTAATCACATCCGAACTATTCTTCGGGTTCCTTCGTGAACTACGAACTGTGGCTCGGTGGCTTTTAATTAGTTCGCCGTTAATCCCGTAACTGCCTTTTTCTGGCGACTGCGAAATTCCCGGGATTTAAAGCCGGGCGTTTGTAAATTACCCTCAGGTAGACGGACCTCGGGTACCGTATTAGGGATTAGCATAAATCGGTGTTTCCCGCACTTATGGCTTGTATCAATCCACCCCGGTTTCTTGCGGTGAAACAGCGCTGCTTTTAATTTCCACCCCGGCTTCTTGATATATTTATAGAGTTCCTCGCTGGAACTTGGTGTTGTGTACTGTCGGATTTCCAATTTCTCTGATTTGCAGGATTCGATCGGCAATATCTCCGTCTGCCGTTTGTCGCTGGTTTCCATTATGATGCTGCTAGGTATTATTGTTTGCGGTACATCAGCCATTTTCACTTCTGCCGAGTGTACTATTTGGTATACCTCGGTAGGTCTCACTTCCATAGGGGACGCATCTTCTGCGTACTTGTTTTCAATGACGTCATGGGCCGGCGTCGCTACAGGCGAAGTTGATTGAGGCTCTATTTCTGATAATTCACTTTGGATAGGTGAATCTAACTCCGGTGAAGCGCCAACATTAGGAAATATGGCAGATTCCTCGTTATTGGCTGTCTCCGCCGCCGTGTTTATCTCCAGTTGACAAGGCGGTGAGGCAGTTTCTTCTTCTTCGATGATTTGTGGTGTTGCCTCTGCGGTATGCAGAAATTTTTCTAACGAAAAATTGCACCACCAATTAACTATCTCCCGGAACCTTTCCCAATCAAGTGGTCCTTTGCTTTCGATTATTTGACCCCACGCCATAGAAAATGCTAAATTCACGCCACGAAATTGACTTATCGCTATGTCACACTTCTCGCCTTCTGGAACTTTCCATGTTTCGAAATATATCTCACACTTATTTGAAAATATTTTCCAATCGTCAATATCTTGTCTCGCGAATTCCGCTGTTAGTGGTGGTCTGATATCTTCGCTTGATGAGGGCGCCACAAGGTTTTCAGCCGAACCTTGAAACGGCCTGTAATTATAATCGTTCAGGCGTGATGGTGAGTTCGCTTCTTCGTATCGGGGTTCCTCGTAATAGCACGAGCGATGATCGTCTCGATTATCTCCATCATCACACTCGCGATAATACGATCTCTCTCTTGAAGGAGATCTATAATGCTCCTTCTCTCTTGATGAATAATTCTCGCGTCCATATCGTTGTTCATCGTAATAGCGCGAGTGATGATCGTCCCTCTCAGGTGGTTCTCGATAATCTCCATCTTCATACTCGCGATAATATGATCTCTCTCTTGAAGGAGATCTATAATGCTCCTTCTCTCTTGATGAATAATCCTCGCGTCCATATCGTTGTTCATCGTAATAGCGCGAGCGATGATCGTCCCTCTCAGATGGTTCTCGATAATCTCCTTCTTCATACTTGCGATAATATGATCTCTCTCTTGAAGGAGATCCATAATATTCTTTCTTTCTTGAAGTATCATTTCCGCGTCTGTATCGTGGCTCATCGTACTCACGATAATATGATCGCTCTCTTGAAGGCGATCCGTAATATTTCTTCTCTCCCGACGTATAATCCTCGCGTGCTGGCGACCTCCATTTATCATCATCCCTGCTGGAGCGTTGGCTTGTGCTTGACGGTGAGCGGCGGCGTGAACTATGACTAGACTTGACATGCGGTTTAGCATCGTTATTGTTGTTGGAGAAATAGCTCTGCCAGAGATGGCTGGTTTTAGTCCTCGGCGGAGACCATGCGTCGAAATATCGGTCTATTTTTCTTCTGGGCGAGACGCGCTTAGGCGACGTGTAATCTTTCCTCGCTCTAGAACGCTGGCTTTCGGGGGCGACATGGTCCGTATGTCGGCTGCTTTGTTTACCTGAGGCCGAGGGTTTGTTTCGGCTCTTGTAAACGGTACGGCTCGAGTCACTTTCACTTTTACGCGGCATTTTTATGACCACTGAAATTTAAATTTTGAGATTGAAATTACACTGCACTTTTGAATTTACTGAACCCGATCTCAGGGTGTGGGTACGAATTCAAATCTGTCCCATAGGGCAGTTTTTTCAAACACGAAATGAATCCACGTTGGCGCCAATTGACATGATGGGGTCATTGGGGTTCAGTAGAAACAGGTAACTTCGTCGAGTGTCAAGTATTTTATTAATTCACAATGTAAAATATATTCTTAACTGGTAGGTATTGTGGGTGTCACTTAATTACACGAACTGTTTTTACGGGTAATCTGCACACGGTCCAGTGGGGAGATTACCAGTCGTCTCGATGTTGGTGTTGGAAGCCTCAGAGAGCAGGTGGTACTTCCGGTAGGGGGAGGTTTTGGTGCTGGGCGGACACGCGTTTCGGCTTTCACTTGACGACCGGTTTCAGACGGTTCAAAAGGATGATCAGCAGGATGCCAGAGGCGCTCGACTGCTGTCCGGTGATGATTCCTGCGGTGGTGGATATGTGTCTTGATGGGATCACGGCGCTGGAGGGCAGGAGGCGAAGGGCACTCGACTGCACTCGAACAGTGGGCGTTGGGGTTCGGCGGTTCCTGCCGAGTTTTTCCGCACCGTCTCAGGCTGGGGATGCAAGTGGCCTGCTTGCTTTGTAGGAGACGGGAGTCTCGACTACGACCACTGGCCGGACGGTCTCTACTGACTCGTCTCTGTCCACTACTGATCTTGCTTCGGCCAAAGTCCCCCTTTTTAATCCCATCCGAACTATTCTTCGGGTTCCTTCGCGAACTACGAACTGTGGCTCGGTGGCTTTTAATTAGTTCGCCGTTAATCCCCGTAACTGCCTTTTTCTGGCGACTGCGAAATTCCCGGGATTTAAAGCCGGGCGTTTGTAAATTACCCTCAGGTAGACGGACCTCGGGTACCGTATTAGGGATTAGCATAAATCGGTGTTTCCCGCACTTATGGCTTGTATCAATCCCCCCCGGTTTCTTGCGGTGAAACAGCGCTGCTTTTAATTTCCACCCCGGCTTCTTGATATATTTATAGAGGTCCTCGCTGGAACTTGGTGTTGTGTACTGTCGGATTTCCAATTTCTCTGATTTGCAGGATTCGATCGGCAATATCTCCGTCTGCTGTTTGTCGCTGGTTTCCATTATGATGCTGCTAGGTATTATTGTTTGCGGTACATCAGCCATTTTCACTTCTGCCGAGTGTACTATTTGGTATACCTCGGCAGGTCTCACTTCCATAGGGGACGCATCTTCTGCGTACTTGTTTTCAATGCCGTCATGGGCCGGCGTCGCTACAGGCGAAGTTGATTGAGGCTCTATTTCTGATAATTCACTTTGGATAGGTGAATCTAACTCCGGTGAAGCGCCAACATTAGGAAATATGGCAGATTCCTCGTTATTGGCTGTCTCCGCCGCCGTGTTTCTCTCCAGTTGACAAGGCGGTGAGGCAGTTTCTTCTTCTTCAAATTTGTGGTGTTGCCTCTGCGTGCAGAAATTTTTCTAACGGAAAATTGCACCACCAATTAACTATCTCCCGGAACTTTTTCCAATCAAGTGGTCCTTTGCATTCGATTATTTGACCCCACGCCATAGAAAATGCTAAATTCACGCCACGAAATTGACTTATCGCTATGTCACACTTCTCGCCGTCTAGAACTTTCCATGTTTCGAAATATATCTCGCACTTATTTGAAAATATTTTCCAATCGTCAATATCTTGTCTCGCAAATTCCGCTGTTAGTGGTGGTCTGATATCTTCGCTTGATGAGGGCGCCACAAGGTTTTCAGCCGAACAGAGGAAACGGCCTGTAATTATAATCGTTCAGGCGTGATGGTAGGTTCGCTTCTTCATTATCGGTTCTCGTAATAGCACGAGCGATGATCGTCTCGATTATCTCCATCATACACTCGCGATAATACGATCTCTCTCTTGAAAGGGAGATCTATAATGCTCCTTCTCTCTTGATGAATAATTCTCGCGTCCATATCGTTGTTCATCGTAATGGCGCAGTGATGATCGACCACCTCAGGTGGTTCTCGATAATCCATCCTCATACTCGCGATAATATGATCTCTCTCTTGAAGGAGATCTATAATGCTCCTTCTCTCTTGATGAATAATCCTCGCGTCCATATCGTGGTTCATCGTAATAGCGCGAGCGATGATCGTCCCTCTCAGATAGTTCTCGATAATCTCCATCCTCATAATCGCGATAATGTGAACGCACTATTGAAGGAGATCCATAATATTCTTTCTTTCTTGAAGTATCATTCCCGCGTCTGTATCGTAGCTCATCGTACTCACGATGATATGACCGCTTTCTTGAAGGGGATCCATAATATTCCTTCTCTCCCGACGTATAATCTCCGCGTGCTGGCGACCTCCATTTATCATCATCCCTGCTGGAGCGTTGGTTTGTGCTTGACGGTGAGCGGCGGCGTGAACTATGACTAGACCTGACATGCGGTTTAGCATCGTTATTGTTGTTGGAGAAATAGCTCTGCCAGAGATGGCTGGTTTTAGTCCTCGGCGGAGACCACGCGTCGAAATATCGGTCTATTTTTCTTCTGGGCGAGACGCGCTTAGGCGACGTGTAATCTTTCCTCGCTCTAGAACGCTGGCTTTTGGGGGCGACATGGTCCGCATGTCGGCTGCTTTGTTTACCTGAGGCCGAGGGTTTGTTTCGGCTCTTGTAAACGGTACGGCTCGAGTCACTTTCACTTTTACGCGGCATTTTTATGACCACTGAAATTTAAATTTTGAGATTGAAATTACACTGCACTTTTGAAT